>JAAAKM020002990.1:0-12888 GCA_010016025.2 Alatinidae sp. Z8VKAUB7J3 | reverse complement strand
GCAGCTATGAAAGATAGAGAATACTGGAAAGGTGTGGTGAGTTCAATCTCGGCTGAGGCCGCAAGATGATGATGATGTTTTATGATAGAGGATCTAGGAAGCACTGTTTGAGTCCTTTCAGTGCGTTGGGACATCGTTGGCATATATCATTCATATTGGACGTCAAGAAAGTGTCTAGTCAACGAACGGTCTGTTTGTTTACCACTTGTGTAACATTACAGACGAGAGATTCAATAGACAATACCAGCTGAAACTGTCAAAATGTACATTTCATTACAGTTTGTACGCTATCAAAGTACAGATAGCAAGTGCTTCGATATTAAATGCTCCACCATAAGCATTTCCCGAATAACGTTGCTCATTGCGGATATCTATAGTCGAGGGTCGGTGTTTCTTGTTATGGCTAAACGCGCAATCACCTTTTTACCAGTAACGCATTTTAATTCCATAGAGCAATTAAATAGTTCCTAGAGATATTAAATAGACATGAAATATTAGTCGTTCATTACAGTTCTTTTATAGTAATCGTTCCCTGTACAGCTCTGTCTCAGCACAACATCGAGTTGCCTTGGTACTCTCAAGAGGTAGTCAACTTCATTATAATTTGTTAAACGTATAAGTAAGTTGTTAACCGCTTAGATTATGCAGACTTTGTAATAAAGAAGTTAATGACAACGTTTTCATGAATTCCTTCCTTACTGATTGTAGACATGGGGGATCCAGAAAGAGAGCTTATGGAAGATAATGACATGCGTCAACCAAGACCCGGAAGGAGAAGAAATAAGCCGGATAATAACGAGGAGGAAGAAGCAGAAGAAGAGAGGGGAAAGTGTTCCTGTCGTGCAGGGTTTCTTCTCTCGTTAGAAGGAATTTTGAAAGTTGTAGAATTCGTAAGTATATCACCGTCTTTAGTAAACTTGAGTGTTCATAATTCAAGAGAGAAAACAAATTAGTTTGCCATATTGTTGCTTCATAGATTGAATTTCTGAGGGGATTACTCATCGTAATTAAACTCTGCACCTTACTTTTAGAAACGCGAAATAAATGCTCGCCAAACACCCTTGTCAGGATTTATTCCATGCTTTTATTGGTTATATCCCGTTCTTAGTGGCAACGGCGTGTTCTTCTGTTGCTTTTGTTTGATTTAAGTGTACGTACGACCGTGTTGCAGGATGTTATGAGCAGATGGTTTTTCTGCCTTAGGAACGCAGTGTTAATACATGATGGTATATGAATCGAGCTTGTCCAGCAAACAACATCAAACGAGCAATTATATTACGGCACGAGAGAATTTTCATCCAAATTTTTGTTTGTTCTGTCAAATAAGGAGAGATGTGAGCAGATCATATTCAAATCTTTGTATTTTGTATTTATATCAGTCTTACGCGCATGATATTTGCTCAATTCTATGAGATATTGCCAACAAACTTTCAGAATTTGGGAATTATATCTTATATTAAAAAACCCAGTAAAAACTCATTTGAGCCGACAATTATTAAGTACAGATTTCAGATTGTCAGGGAACAAGGGATTCGTTCACCAAAAGCGAAGAGGGACTCTCAAAGAGGTTAAAATTAAAAATCTATTTTAGAACTCAATAATGTTGTCTTGTGAATAAAACATCAACTGTATACATAACTGTTTAAACGCAACATTCAAAACGTACAAACTCATGTACACTCACGTGCCCCTTTGCGGAGCATTTAGTTACGTCTTTAATTGCTATTTATCCTGACATTACTATTTTGATGTTAAACAGAGATTTTAATGGCAGTAATATGTGTAGTTGCAGTTCAAGAGCAACTCGTTCCGTGAAAGTTCATTTGTTGCCATTACATTAACATAGATATTTGCCGTAAACCTTGATTTCCAAGCAATTTTAGAAAACCAACCCCACCCTGTTTGGGTTAAGGATTTAATGCAATCGTCTATAAAGGGCTGAAAGTGTTTTTTTCCCACCTTGTCGTCCGCATACCCTACACAAGAGCACGTGAAGCTGCAAGCAAAATTGTATGCCCCTATGAGTAAATCATTGATTTTTTAATGGACGCTTATCTGCATTGCGCATGTTTCAGGATAAGCATTAAGAAGCACGTACTCATATAAGAAGGCGTTAATTTAGTCCTCGACTTCCGTTGAATCGTACAAACAATAAAAGATGCAGTCAATCTTAATAGAAGGTCCAAACGGCAACTGCAAGCCGGGAAACCTGAAAGTATAACGTCCATCGGTTGTCGTCGACTGCATCTGTATTGAAGCAATTAGATCCTGAATTTCCATTCTTTTGCGTCCATGGACTTGTCGCTACACCAAGAAGTAAAGCCTTTACTTAACTGTAGAGTCTCAATTGCAAAATTTGACGGACTTTCGGCCTATGCAGCTTGGAGGTGGTGTAAAGGAAGAAGTCACGATTTGTGCTTTGTTGCGTACGGTATCACGTAATGGTGTTATATAAAAGTCATTATTTATACGTGCTAGCATTTTCAGTTTTAATACATTTTGAGTTTTAACGAAAACTACGAAGAACATCCATTTAACATCCATGTGTGTGATATCTTTTTCACCAACATTGTCAAAAAATCTCCTTAATCGTAACTGACGATACTGTTATGTAGCTATATCTGAGGAATTAAGATATTCAGTTTTAGTTTTCAGTTCATCTCAACTTTAATTGTTACAATGATATAATATACTAAGTAGAAATAACTGAAATTTTAGTGTGGTGCGTTGTTTGTGAGATTGTGCCAAATGCATTTTTCAGCTTCAGGGAAGGAAAATCGATATCCCACGTGTACTTAGTTTCATCTAAAACCATGTGGTAAATGTTTCAGCTATAAAAGGAGTATTAAAAGGCACTGCTGTCGTTGTAATTTGGATTTTTGGCGGTGAAGGGATTTTTGCATGCTTTGGTAATCAGCCTCAGTCAGAGAATTTATTAGAGCTGTGGCATAACCACCAATTGTGTCAGATTGACCAACAGCAGGCAGATGGGGATTTCTTAGTACATAAATATTCACTTGAAATTGGATAGCAGAAAGAAATAAAGGTACTATCAAAAACATTAGGACTATTTAAAGATTTGGATATTATTTCGGGAAATTCTGTGTATCTATGAATTTGGTAATAACAGACTTCAGGTCAAGACTGAAAATTGTATATCTATGTGCTTGCAAATGTGACAGACGATTTTTGCAAATTTAATACCTCCCGACAATAAAACTCCTTGAGGAGATTTTGGTTCTTTTAGAGTCAGCTTATTATACCCAAGTGCATTGGCAGTGTAAATAGGATTGATCGATGGTTATTGACGGAAGCGATTTTGGCATTGCTCGTTATCCATTATGTTCTAGTTTAGTAGTAAGTACAACTAAAAATTGCATAATCATTGGTGAAGGAAACCCATAATTATCAATTTTTTAAATCGCTTATGGTGTCATTCTTTCAAATTTCCCATACAATTATCCTTAGGTCGGCCTCTCCCACGTCTTCCCTCCATTCCTCCTTCTATCACTACTCTTGCTGTTCCTCCTGTGTCATTACAACCTCCTTACCCTCCAGGTTTTCCATTGCAAATTGTTGTATTGTGCATTTCAGATCCATGTTATACCTTGGTGATATTTGCTCGTCCCTAGTGTCTGATTCAGCAGTCCAATCATATCTTTGGAACATTGTAATCATTATCTTTTATCTAAGGGGTATGGGTGCTCTGTGTCTGATGGTTATACGTTTACATGCTCTCTAAGGTGCAATGATGTTTTTAACATGTGTCCCATTCTTTTACAATACTCTTTCGTCTCTTTGATAGTGTACCTCGTTGATTGCTTGGGCATTCTGTGCAGATGCCTTTCGCCATTTGAATGCTGGTTTGGTGTCTCGATATGGATATTTCTTATTTGTTGGTATCACCTGCTGGATAATCATCATATTCATTATCATCTTTCATTTGTTTGGTTTGTACAATCTATGGATTAGTAACAGACTCAATCGTCTTTTTGGATGGGTAAGTTGAATAGCTACTCACTGTATTAAGTATGTAGTTACTTCATTCTATCGTGCGTTTGTTTTATTTCTGTTAGTGAAAAGTATTGACTTATTGTTCCTTTGACGTTTAAGGATTGAAAACGGTTTGTGAGCTATTAAACCACGTTGCCCAGAGCATCGATGTGCAAGTGTCACTTTTACTTGCTTGTATTTATGTTTAAAAGTTTGTTTGTGGTACAAAACAAGAATATTGCGCGAAATAGCGACAAAATTATTTACTTAAAAGCTTTTTTTGTGTGACACTCCTCAGCGTACAATCATCAAAAATGATCGAAATGAAACGCGTGAAAAGAGTATACCCAACTGTATTTTGAAAGAGCCAGTCAGAATTTGAACTGCCTGAGCGGCTTCCGTTTTGGGACCAATCAGCGTCCACTACAACAAGATTAATTGAATAGGCCTCGTAAGAAAACGAATTCTCTTAGTCTGCATAACAATGGTTTTCTTGGTTTATGTGGGATGGCTCCAGAACAGGCAAATGAAATGCAGGTCTGGCCTTTCCTACGATACGGAAGCAATCGTCCTTATGCATTTTGGCACAGTCTGGATTCTCAGGCAAGTGCTGTCTTATGTCAGAGTCACATTGCTTGACGGTGTTTTTGGCCTTTAAACCCGAGGTAGTTGTTCCTTTTAGGAGTTAACGTTTGGCAATAAACGATGGCACATGCTGCTTAATTCGGTCAGCCAACTTTAAAGTCGTGCAGCCAACGTAGCCAACCTCGCACTGCTATGACAATCAATAAACTGCAGCGCTAGAATTTGTGGAAGGCACACGATCTTTGCGGTTCGTTTATAATGCTTTCTTAGTTGTATAAACTAAGTACGGAGCAACGGCGCCAAAACAATTTTCTATGGCCTTTTTATTTGGTTTTCAAATCTAAGTGAAACGTTCCAATGCCACGGTAGTTTTAAGTATAGAGGACATTTTTTAGGTCCGAAAAGTTTTTCTGTACAGAATTGTGAAAGTTTTAATTTGATAGTGCAGTCAATGATAGTGCTATGAAGTCTTTGATGAGATTGACTTTACTTGTTCTGGGGCAGGACGAATTCCAGGAAATGTATTGGCGGGAAAATGTGGGCTCTCTGTTTATGCTGGTACGGGATTAAGTACCCTCTTTCTCAAAAGTTTTTGCTATTTCGTGCAGTATTCGTATTTATATTATGTAAATCATAGGTGTAGTAACTGAACGGTTGTGCCACAAGTCGTGTGTGGAAACTTGACTGATATGTCAGCCATTCAGCGATGCTTATGTTTAGAGAAGCTATCTATTAGTGACGACACGGTTCCGTCCCAGTTTTCGGTGAGGAGGAGAATGCGATTGCCCAAAATAACAGTGCTTTTTAGTAGATGCTGCAATTAGCAAAGTTGTTCTTGTCCATTAATTACAAAGTTCTTATACGTTATTGTCTCTCGAATGAAAAGGAGACTGTCATATGTCCTTATCAATGGTTTGTGAAGGTTTATGCTGCAACATGAGGTCTTGCCTTGCGCAGTAGTTGTTTTGCCTAGAGCCCTGTATTAACATGGATAATGGAAACTTGGAGTGCAAAGTGCCATACTAAAAGTTCTGGCGGTACGCTTGCCATAATGGCCGATTCCCACGAACACCACTTACAGCTAAAGCAATACTTTGCTGTACCTTTCCAGCATGGCCAATGAGTTTTATGAGGACGTTACAGTTTGGTCCGTAGTTTGATTTCTTCTTCTAATCAATTCCCGTGTTGATTTTCTCGCGTTTATGCTCTGAAGATTCACATTGGTCGTTGAATGTTACATTTTATAGTTTCTTGTCATACGTTTAAGACAAGAAAGGCAGAGAAAGGTAGATATTGACGGTAAAAGTGTAACGCTTATATGTGTTTTATCTTCAACAGTATATTCACCTCTTGGCGTTTGCTGCAATCTATTGTTTCTTTTGGGGAGCAGGGTCCATCTTGCTTGCCTTTGATTACAAGTCATGGGAAGGCAACGCAGCAGCAGCGGTAAGGTTTATCATAATTATTAAATGTGAGCTAATTGCCAGGCAGACGTCCATTCACTATGGTATTCAAGATTGAATATTTTCTACTTGGCACTGTTGGCGATAGACCTCATGAAGTCAAGAACTGCTTGATGTATGTTTACGGAAAAGTCCATTATTAAAATGCTAATAATTATTACATGGTGTACGCGAATAGCCCTTCATTTTTTAATGAGATTTTTATCTTTCGGGAATAGAGCTCCTCCGTTTATTCACCGCATTCGTACCTTACATATCTCATATACCCAATGGCAGGTTTAAGATGCGGCATTGGCCAGGCTCGGGCTTAACCATTAACCAGTACAAAGTATCATGTTCTATAACGTCCCACAACTTTTTTCTTCCAGTTATTCAGAAAGACTTCATTCATCGCACTGTAGTACAAAGCTTGCCTTACTACAGGAATTTGAAAATTTAGATGGCGTATTCAGATGCGGTAGGGGGGGGGGGGGCATAAGTACACTTTCAAGTACCTCGCACAAGTGGGTTACACACCAAACGATATTGAATTAGGAGACATACACACGGTACCGCTGTGTGTAGAAAATAGGAAATCGTGATTTGATATTTCCCTATAAATCCACTTCAATTTATGACAAGCTGTCTCAGTGGTGCTAGACCTGTATTAATTTCATGCATTTTTGTATACGAATTACAGCTTTTGTTTACGTGAATCGTGGCTTTGAAGTCAAAACAAGAAGTTTGAACAATTTAGAATCATTCAATTTCAATCTCTGTTTATTAGTCGATATTGATTAATGAGCTATACGTTTAAGAAGAGGCCATGGTATCCGGGGAAGCGTGTTTATGGAATACCTGATCACTCTCATGCAGGATGAAAGGCTCACACATTTAGCACAGTTGCAGATGGTCGCCAGGCTATCCTGCTATTGATGAAGCCACCCTCATGTACCACAGTATGCCATTATATATAAAATATCTGTTAACAGACCAGAAAGTTTGACAAAAACAAAATGTACTTAGTTTTGTGTTTATTTAGCCGTTTATTGGACGAGAATGTTTAGGTAAGATGCCGTCAAATTATTGACTCAGTAATATCTGTAGATTTAAGGAGACACCTCTTTTTGTCAGTTGATGGTATCAGTGTGTGAGGAGACATGTACTGGTATCAGCATTATCTGCAGTCTTGAACAAATGGGCAAAATGAAGCTTTAGGAAAACTATTTGATTCTACGAAGCCATGGATAGCTTTAGATAATATTTTTCTTTAGATTGAAGATGTTTATTCTGTAAAACCAGTAAAATCATTCAAAAACACAACTTTTATCAACATTTAACCGTTGATGATACCAGAGTTGCTAAATGTTTTGATTTTATGAAGCCGTTCTGTTGGTATAAGGGAGAATCAGAGAACTAGTGAAAATTTCAAGGTGGGCAGATATCAAGCGCATTAGAAAGCATCAGAAAGGTTTCAACATTAGAAGGCTTTGGATTGATCTTTTAATGACCCTTGCAAAATTTGAAATAAGGATGGCTCCTGTTTAGGAAAACATGTATATAAACTAACTTATACTAGAGATGCTATTACAGCCTCAACCGGTGTATGCCATTGGATTGTAGATCTCATCATTATATTCTTATGGTAAACGTTAACTAACCATTTGAAACAAATCTTATACAACTGATCAAGATTCTCAGTGGCATAATATATGTATGTTGGAGCAAGTACTTGAAAAGATTCATGCCGAAAAGTGCAAAAATTATGTTTATTATGAGCGGTTGATGTTGATAGAAGAGCTGAATATAATTGCGCAGCCTGCAACTATCTACGAGATAACTAAGCCCTGTTTGGGAAGATTTCGAAATACTTGAACCAATGTCGGTAAACTGGAATTTCTGTTCTTTCCGCAATCGCCTCCAGCTGCAGCCGCTAGGTGCATGTTGACGAGGCCTGTTATTTAGATCGCCCTGGAGTACCCCTTTCATTTTTTGGCCTCTCTCCTTTCGACAATTAAACATTTTCTTTGTTCTCTGGCTTGCTGCGTTGAGGTGTCAGGGAAGCGCATTGCTTCATCTTTGATCTTCTGTTGTTCTGAATGATAATATTGAGACATCGTTTGCAAATGAAGCCTGCAAGAACATTAGCTCAACAGAAAACCCTTCCTTCCTTTGAAAAAAGGTTGAAAAAATGTTCATTGAATTTGTGCATTTTCTTGTTTTAATGCGACGAGCTAATAAACACACCGGATCATCGAATTGTAAATTAACAAATGAAAAATAGTTTCAGGCGTTCCGTTATTTATGCCACTCTCCAGGACGTTTGCATGGGATAATTGCATGTTATAATTTGTACAGCCGGACCATATTTTGTCTGATAAGTCCAATTTTGTAGGAATTGTCAATTCGATGAGTTACAATGAAAGCAACAGTAAGGCATGTAATTGTTTTGACAGATTATATGTGCTGTGACCCTCCGTGGCCAGATAAGAGAGGAGATCATTAAAGTTGAGTCCGTAATTTTTAATGTATGTATATCATGTGCTCCTTTTTTCCTTTTAGTTCTTTGGATTCGTCACCCTCATTTTCTTCATAATCGACGTCGTCTTGTATTATAGAGTCTGTCGAAAGTATCGCAAGGAGATTCGTGCCATTCGACGAGGTGTCTTTGCTGATCCGGACGATGTGTAAAAAGGGTCTGCATCTTTATGTTCTTTCTCTAAGAGTAGAACACACGGGAATTTTGATTATACCAATTTAAGAGTATAATGTCAGATGTTACAAGCACTTTAGGATGTATGTACACACTGCGAGATTCGCAATTCTGCTAGATGCTGTGCTATGGTAACTATGGTAGGATTCTTTTCCCTTTGTCACCACGGCCCAAAGGCCATTTTACATTGTATAAGAAGTCAGTATGCTTTATTTGTATATATTACAGTGGCCTTTTGCCACAGCGGGTTTCCAATTTATCACGTCTGAGGTAAGGTACCTCTTAAAATACCTACAAGTGAGCTACTGGCCTCCTTCTCTTTTTAATGTAAGTTATCCTACACTGAGGTTTAATGACAGAAATACTGACATCGAGATCGAGGGCCGACAATGACTCTTTTGGTCACAATTTCTTGTGCATATTTGTCGGCGTACTTTATATATTTTGTAATTATTATTCCGTGATTTCTGACACCGCTCCTTGCAATCAATCAGTCTCTCCTATTATTATGCTATTATTATGTTTAGCTAACAACATACCATCCATCTTGAAACGAAATGGAAGTGTAGATCGTTGGCTATATTTACTTAAAAAGGAAACCCAGGTAGATGAAGAGGAGGTAATTAAATTCATTCTGTTGTGAAAATTGGTTTGTCATCATTGGGATTTCCACTGCAAGATCATAGATTGTATAATATGTTACCTCTTAACTTACTACAAGTTATAGAGGAAGTGTAATATACTATATAGCCATGGTAACATGAGGGGGTTCCTTTGTTCATTATGTGGAACTGGATACCAAATCGACCCTTAAAATTGTCGTTGCGACTCTTGGGTCCATTTGTAGAGGAAATGTAGAATCCCTGATTGATGGCTTACTTCGCGGCTTGAGAATCCATGTGTAAGGCCGTCTTGTTTGTAGACCCAAGTTATCATTTATTGATTAGTTAGTGTTTCTAGTCGCTTTGCGATTTATTTGATGTAGTTTTGTGATTAAGAGACCAGCAATACTGGATGCTCAATTTCATGGATAGTGAAAGACATCTTTTAAGAGTATTTTTTAGAAGTTGCTTAACAACCATCCAAACACGTCAACATTGTTTCTTTGATTATAAAATCGAAAGCCTATTTATCAGGGTCTTCAGTTGAGAGGAACAGCAACGGAAACGCTCTGTGGTAATTCTTTCTTACAATATGAACTCATCAGATTCAGCGTTTTATTGCCAGGAACCTTATTCTAAAATATGTAGGACCACTTTAGAGGCCATCGTTTATTCAAAGTCCGGCCGAGGCGCGTAGTGGATTCGAATATCTCATTTCAGACTCCAGTGTGTTTGTGTGCAGTGACTTAGCCCACTGTGTCACCTCTTCCCCATAAATGCTGTATTGGGTGTTTTTAATTCCACTCTTAATTATTTGACGTAGATCATTATGTACTGACAGAGGGTTTGCATCCTCAAGTAGATACTCGCCAACAGTCGGCGATAATAGTTAGACACTAACTGCATTTTGCGTACTACTAACACAAGTCAGCTTTGGTTGTAGGTGTTTCAACACATGGTGTTACCACCGTCCTTAACATACCTGTGCACATTTGTTATACGTACTCGCTCCCTCTTCCGCCCGTATGGTGCCCTTGCCACAACCGTGTAAGGGAGAGTAGCGACTTGATTTTTTTTTATATCTCTTAGAATAAGTAAAGATCACTTTTTTTACGTCGCCCTTGTAATGTGTACTCCTCTTTCCCAAACCAGGTGATGTAATGGGGACTGATGATCCTTTGTACATAATTGGATAATACTTTTAGTAAACTTCGCTTTTACCACCTTTTGATGCCCTTCTTTATTTGTACTTTTTATAATAGCATTCACGACTATTTATCACGTATATGCAAGGAAGCACTTAAAAGAAGTAGCGATTGTAGAAACATGAACTATTTTATTGCCCCTGGTTGACAGGGAATCTGTTTGTAAAGCAGCGGCTACGTTCAGTGTAGTAAGGTGAACTAGCAGCCATTTCAATAGTTACGTTAAGTTTCAGGTTTTGACTTCGAGCTAGAATTTTAATTTTGAACATGCAGTTTGTTTTGGGTTTTTCCTGTCTTGTTTAACATGTTCCAGTTGTACTCGTTAGCGAAATATGACCATGCATCGATAGTTGGCGTGTTGGCTAGTTTGATCAAATGCAGACGATATTCTTAACATGTCAAAATCTTAACTGCCCAAATTACAGATCTTGTTTACTTGATTACTTGATTTTATTCTAAAAGTGATATAAAACTCAAGACCTTTTAAAACCTTGATATACAATTCCTACATTCAAGTTTAAGATTAATTATTGGATAGCAACAAGTAAACCAACAATATAATACATGATCAAAATTATTGAGTCCTTGAGACCAAGACCAAATCACCACAGCTTGTCTTCTGGACCATCGATCTGAGGTTTCGCTAAATAATGTGAACTTTTATAACAAAAGGAAATGTTGCTGCTAATATCAGAATGAGTTCCGTATTGCCTTAATTAATGCAAATGGGCGGTTGGATAGATCAAATGTGATATGCAAAAGATACTTAATTCGTTACAAATGTAAATAGGAGGAAGATTAGTAATAACACAAAACCCTCGCTATTTTAGGCAACGAGGAATTCAAATGATTCTTTTACGTAAATCAAAATTGTTCTCATGAAGATGGGCCAAACATCTATGGCCTCAATGAAGATGGGCCAAACATCTATGGCCTCAATGAAGATGGGCCAAACATCTATGGCCTCACTGCTTATCATGAGGCTGCACTGAGAGATAACCGATCATTTATTTAAATGTACATGACACCATAATCAGACTGACATGAGAATGAAAAGGAAATGACACTAACATTTCAGGAGTATACAGTGTTTACAAAGACGTTGTGGGCGTTACGGCAGAGATCTCTTAGCGAGCGGCTTTTAGTCAAATTAGTATAACTGTTGAAATAAAAAGTAGGTCTTGATAATTCATTTGCAAATTGCTCATCTTTTCTTGCAAGTAGAGGCGCACGATACTACAAACAATTAGTGAAAAGAGCGAATGCAGGTTTTTCGAAGTGAGTAATACCAATTATGTCTGTCTTTGTTTACGCTTGCAAACTCCAATAATGACCCTTTGAAACTGGAAGTTGAAGGGGACCCGTAAAGGAGACGTGGGCTTTGTTCATACGGCACATATGACCAAAGCAACGCAAAATGGACGACTGTATGCGCTCTTAGATACTAGACTAGTTACAAAACATGTTGTTAATTGATCCATTTCTCAGGTATTGAGAGAGCTAGACATGAAGAATTCTCTGTAAGCATCGCAGTTGAAACTGGTAGAATTAGGTTTTACTCTATTTAGCCCATTAATGCCCAAATTTTTTTTTCGTATTTATACTTATGGAAAATAGATTATGTATTGGACTGACACTGAAAGTGCACTTAAAATTTCAAAAAATGGTAATGTCGGTATTTTACAGACCAAAAATTAAAATGTACCGTATAGGGTGCCGTAGGCATGAATTGGGGTGTGTTTTCCGATATTGAGAAACACCTAATAAGTGATCGTTTTAATCATGTTCCTTTCTAACAATATCACAATTTTTTTCTTTTTTGGCTGATTTAAGTGTCTTGCTTTGAAAAAATGATTTACCCCACTTCTTAATTCTTAAGGGGACGGTTAGGGGGGTCTATTTTCGTATATTTAGAGTATAAACCAGTATGGAAATGCCATCCGTAGATCATTTAGCGGCTCTACCATCCTATCGAGCCCCTTGCATTTACATGACAGTACAAAAGCTGGTAGACAAGGGGTGTAGTTAGGGGATATCGCCCATTCTAAATAAAGTTGCTACCTCCCTGTCAAAATATTGCCAAAATTATCTTATGATTTTTATTATTATTATTAAAGTTGACGCTTTCATGATGCCAGTTGCTTTATAGCAATTTCTTAGTATCATTGTTCTCTTCCAACAACAGAATCGATCAACAACAACTATAATTCCTAGTTAATTAAATATCTTACGTGTTGTATGCATGGCAAGCTATGGGCCCCTAGGGATTATTAATTGGTAGCAAAATTATTTGAATTGTTGTTTTTTCGTTTAGTTAACATTCTGAAATATGTTAACCCTTAAGAGAA
>JAAAKM020002987.1:0-11374 GCA_010016025.2 Alatinidae sp. Z8VKAUB7J3 | reverse complement strand
GAGAAAAGTGGCACGTTCTTCAGAATCAGTACGAGCAGAAGACGGAACAAAACATTATTTTTTACAAGTGTAAATACAGAGACGCATCAATGGACATATCAATCGACATCAGGAGTTAGTCGACCAATAGGCTTCAGTACGAACATAGGTCCATGAGGACGAGAAGTCTGGCAACTATTACTTAGTTTACTAGACTCGTATAGTAATTTGTTAAACGCATTAGAACTTCCACATCGCGGAACATAGCGACTGCTAATGGAGAACCAAAAACGGAAACAAAAAGATGATTCCGATTTAACAAAGGACATTGCTTCAAACATGAGAGCAATTGTGGCAGAACAAAAGCATCACAAGAGCAGAGGAGGTCATTACAATTACCAGCATGAAGGTGGACGAAATCGAACTCGAAAGGGTCAAGGATGTTTTCACTGTGACAACATAGGACCTATTCCCAAGGAATGCCATCCTGAAAGCTCTTATTGAAAGAAATACCAAACAGCAAATTTCTTCCAAGAAGACTGTAATGCATTTGTCACAGAAATTTTGCTTTCTGCTGAAAACAAAAAGCTTGGAGGAGACGGACCCACAATGTGTGAAGTGTGAGAGAATGTGCAAAAAGATGTCAGAAGTTCATTTCGTTTTAGTAAAGCACCAACCAGATATCAAGAATAGGTAGAAGGCGATGAAATTGCCTTAGTGCCGGCAGTTTATATTTGTAGTAGAGGGGAACCCACGAGCCCACAGGAAGCGCCTGAAAGCCCAGAAGAGGGTGGGGGAGAGCAATGAAATATGAAAAAGATGAGCCTTTGGAATTAGTAGATTTGCCAGATGAAAGAAATACGGCTGGTTGTAAGTGGGTGATCAGGATTAAAAGGCGTTCTGATGTATCAATTGATCGCTACAAGACATTTCTTGTAGCACACGGCTTTTTCAACAACCTGGCATTGACTTTGATGAAACGTTCTCACCTGTTGCAAGGTATACATCCATCAGAACGCTTCTTGCAATTGTTAACAAAATTACCGTATTACCTATAATTTTATACCAGATTGATATTCATATACCAGTTTGATATTCATACAGCACTTCTAAATAGACATCTATCAGAAGACATCTATATGAAGCAGCCAAGTGGTTTTCTTGGAGCAGGTAAGAAAAATCGGGTGTGGAAAACGAAAAAAAGCATCTATGGCATAAAGCAGGTTTGAAAGTGCTGGTATTTGATTATGGATGAAACATTAAAAAAGAGTGGCTATATTCAATAATCTATTGACAAGTGCTTGTATGTGAAGACAGCAGGAGAGGAATTTATAATTTTAGCAATTTACGTTGATGAGGTAGCAGCAGCAAAAATTTGTTAAGCAACGAGAAGAAGAGGTTAAAAGCATCTTTTTCAATGAAGGATCTAGGAGAGATGAGTTTTGTTTCGGGATACAAATTACAAAAGATCGAAGATGTAGATAAATGTGGTTGTCGCAGAAAAGCCATTTGAAGGGTGTTTTAGGAAGTTTGGTATGTCTGACAGCAGGCCAGTAAGTACGCCACTGGACCCAGGATTTGTACTAAGTATGAATGAGGGTGAGGTAAAAGATCAGACAAAAGATTAAGCTTTAGTAGGAGCCGTCGTGTATGTAGTTTTTGGAACTAGACCAGACTTAGCAGCTGTGTTAGGCTCTATTAACCAGTTTTGTACAAATCCAGCGCAGCTGCCAAGCATATATTAACATATGTTAAAGCAACGTAAAACTTGGGACTTATTTATATTGCGTCAAAGAGCCTGTGAAGGTCATGAAGATGCAGACTGGGGCAATAACCAAGATTGTAAATTTAAATCTGAATACTTTATTATGATGGGAAATTCATCCTGCTCAAATAGGAAGCAATTGGCTACTGTACTGTCATCAACTGAAGCCAGATATATGGCAGCAACAAGTGTAGTTTAAGAAGTGATTTGGCCGCACTCACTCCTTAAAGAATTTGGATTTTGAACAGAGGGGAGTTACTTCAATTTTACGAAGATAATCAAGAATGCCCAACATTGTCCAAAATTCAAACATCCCATGGTCGTACGAAGAAAATAGAAATTAACTTTCACTTCGTTTGTGATGCTGTTGATACAGAGCATATCACGTTGATATATTGTCCAACATATGACATATGATTGTGCGTGTTCTCATAAAGGCATTGCCTAAAGGGATATTTGAGAACTTTAGTGAACTAATGAATCTAGTGAACATGCAAGGAACTGTTTATCTCAACCAATGCTTGAACTTTGTTGTTAAGCGAGTTGAAATTTGTGTTGAGTATGCTTAGTCACCATCGGTTCCCATCCATGCTTCTTGTTTTATGCATAAGTCTTTGTAGTACCTTTATTGTTTCATAGTTTCATTGTTCTAAGATTTCTTGGTGTGTTGTTGGAGGTGTTCATGGAACTACAAAATACATCAGTGCTCTAATGCTGAAGTTGAAAGTATTCCTAATTGATTTCATTTGTGCTGAATCGTCACATTCTGACAGGTTATGGGCCCAGTAACAAGTTGTAGTACTTTCTGTTATTGATCAGTAGAGTTGCTGTCATGGGAAGTAAGAAAAACTGTGATGGGATCGTTGGCTGGACCACAGTTTGAAAGAGGTCCTAAAACTGAGAAGTTCCATGGTGATGACTGGTTTTTGTTTATGCATCATATGAAGCTGGAGTTCATTAGTCTCAATTTGTGGGACGTTGTTACAGGAGCAGATTCCTTACCAGCAGAAACAAGTGATAACTACACTTAAAATTTGTGTGAATGGAAGAGGCGTGATCAAAAGGCTCAGACACCACAATCTAACAGATATAATAAGAGATCATTGATAATAAGAAGAGAGTTCATATTGTGTCAGATTAAGTAGTGCTGGAAAAAATCAAGAAGATTGTAGAAAATTAACATATAGAATACTAACCCTCCTTTAAGCCAAGGACCATCTTCCAAAAAATAACTCCACAATTGGTGTGTTCCAGCCATTGCAATATATAGTACACAGTTGTTACTATCCACTGACCCTGATTAAAATGATCAACATTTTATAGAAAACATGTTTGCAATAGACACATATCAAATTTGAAACTTTTACAATCACTTTATACCATTTGTGCATACCCTGTTAGGACATGATGTTTAAAATAAAGTAAAACACTGAGACATAAAGTAAACATGTGCATTGCTACTATAAAGGGACAAGCAACATTTACTACAACATGTTATGTTCAAAGCTTTAAACAATTAACTATTAATAAACGGAACTGATAATCTTTCAATATAGAATAGGCCTAGCCTTAATTTAAGAATAATGTGTGATTAGCAATAAACTGAAATGTTTAACTTACAAAATTGAGTAGGTCTTACAACAGACTCCAAAGGGTTCAAATAATAATGTCTGGAAAGAAGTTAACATTATGAATTATATTCCTAGCATGGGAGAGGGGGGAGGGGGTGGCTAGTAGGCCAACAGCTATATATATTGTTTAATAATTTTTGAATGCTTTCTTCAAGTTACTGAAACTTCTGACTTGTCCTAACTTTTATCTGCCAAACTTTTGGTAAAAAAAAATTGTCCATCAAGGCCTGTTGTCTGGTCAGGTGACTCTCATAAAAAAGTTGACCATATATGGTAACACGTTACTGTACAGAAAGTGTATAATGAGATGTAATCTACATATTCTGCTTCAAGTGGTTTAGCTTTGATCGTTGAGACCTCTTTTCTTCACTATTGGTTCCAATATTTGTCACGAATACTTGTGTTTCTCAGGTATTTAGAATAGAAATTACTCTATTGCTCAAAACAGCTTTTGAGGTAACTCTTGCAGCTTTTAATTCATGAAATAAAGTGTAGCAACTTCTATTCTAATTTGATCAGACTTTCATCATGTTTTGACTCAAGTAATTTACCTTATAACACTAATAATAACACATATATATTTTACAAAAAATGTCGCAATAAAAATGCATAAATTCAATGTCAAAGGTCTCAAAGTATTTAAAACCTTAAAATCAAAGCATAAAACCACGTTTTATAGAAGTTATACATGTTAAAATAGCTGCGGGCCTACTAACAAAGCCTGTGCTAGGTAGGGTTAATGTAGCACTTGAGAACTCTATAAAAATATACCTGGTGCTTTTCCAACAATAACATCCCATGGAGAGCTTATTTCCTGTGCTGTGCCATATTTTCCACCATCTATGTCGTTTCCTTGTTTACCAGTGCCTGTTAAAGTTCTTACTTTTTTACTGGAAAGATTAATCTGTTGATATAAAAAATATTAGGCTTATTTAGCATAAAGCTGGTGTTATCAGCTGTTAATTTTGCAATACTACTATGGGGTGACAGTATACACATTTATGTACAATGATGCCTCAGGCCCTTCATCCTTAGCATTACACTTCACAATATTGAAAATTCCTACATATACTATAGGCTATCACTATCATCTAAAAATATGTGTTTGAATTTCCAACAAATATTGATTTGATTTCTAAAGTTCTTCTGCTTTTGAAGGTATACACTGGTTCCTAGTATCAAAAAATGGTAAATCACAAACAATTGTTTTCTTTGCATTATGTACTACACGAACAGCCAGCGAGGGCTTATTGGGTGAAAGAGTCTTTATAAACAAAGCCATTTATTCAATTTTACAGGCTTACCTCACGGACTTTGTGGTTTTCTGTATCTGCAACATATATGCAACCATTGTGATAGAAGACACCTTGTGGACAATTAAACTGGACATCCTGAAAAGTGCCATCTTTATCACCAATCTTGCTACCAACAATGCATTCTACCATACCACCTTCAGTGACAAGAAGTATGCGATGATGACCTGTGTCTGAAATTACAAGTTTCCCATCATCAGTAGTACAAATCTTCCCAGGAAACTGCAGTGATTGTTTTGGAAGTGTATCCTTAGCTACTTTAATTGGCAATGCATGGTTCTTGATGAGTCCTACAAACATAAGACATAGATCAGATCAGAGTTGGTGAAATCTATAGTGATGCTTCATGGGTTGATGATTATCAAGGAAGCATTCTCAGCCCTTTCTGGTTTGTAATCATCATTGATACACTCCCCCAAAATTCAGCAATGCTTATCCTAGGGAATTGCTGTATGCAGATCATCTTGCCATCCTAATGGATATTTTGAATGACCTCCCCAACAGAATAGCTGAGTAGGAAAGATATCCCGAGATCAAATGCATCATAGTCAGCATCAAGAAAACCAAAAGAACATGTGCAACTTCATAGTGGCTAACCCAGGCTACACCCTTTTACTGGTGCCTGAGATGTGGATGTGAAACCAGATCAATAGGTGGATGAGCTTTTAATAGCATCATGGTAGGTGGCAACCTGCTAGAGGTAGTCAACAACTTCTGCAGTTTGGGCGGTGCAATCAGCGCTTCTAGCAGGACAGCAAACAGTATTGACATCAGATGTTGAGCTACATGGAGTAAATTCCATGACCTACTCCCCTCTCTCAGAAACAGATTAACCCCTATGCATAAAAAGGGTAAGGTTCATGCATCTTATCTGGGTAGTGTAATGTTCTATGTAAGCAAATGCTGAACCCTTACAAAACAGATTTTCCCAGGCTTGTAAGGAATGATAACACTATAATGAAATGGAAATATGGCGCAAGACCAGGACAGATTTTATATCATCTGGACTCAGGGCCTCAACACCCCACCCCTAGATAACACCAGCTCATATAAAACCAACTTAGATGGGCAGGGCAAGTCCATAGAATCTAATCTTGGATTGGTAGATGTCATACACTCCAAGTAGAGGGCAGGAGGGGAAAGGACTCACCTTGGAAATATAAAGTGATTCAATCTGTGAGGATCTCTGTGCCTATTATCTCTCCATAGAGTTAATAGGGTAGAGAAAAGTATGGAGGGGATGTATGCATGATGCTGCCAACTGACAAGTTGTTAAATTGTTAAATCAGTCTCTTCTCCAAAAGCTACATAGCCAGTTCAATGAGTTTGTTCCTATCATGAGATAGTGATTTTCGATGGATGACAACTATGTTAAGGCCCAGTGTCCCATGACTGAACTTGACTACTATACAATTTCAGGAAAAGATATATGTTACCATATGTCTTTTATACTTTGGCATAAATACACCTATATGCACTTAAAAATATCTCCGGACCAATTCATTTGAAGTAAGTGGATAATTGAAGTCTAGACAAAATGAAAGCAGTAACCAAATCATCAGTTACAATATTTCATCTAAATTGTTATTTCGGTACTTCACATTGTAGGGTCTCACACACTTTATTCATAACAGGGCCCTGCATCCCAAACGATCACTTGCTCACAGACTCGGAATTTCTCATGGTAAGTACGAGTTTAGTGTCTCTTCTTTAAACAAGTTCTAGGCTATGTCCATCTTTCTCTTGCTATATGTTTACTCAATAGTCAAGGTAACTTTTAACAAGTGCTCTCCAGGCTTGATGAAAACTTTCAGTGTCCCAATGTAAACCGCTTGTAGCTTTTATACATTTTTGGCATTTTTCATTTCAGCACTACTTCAGAGCTTCAGGTTGAAAGGTGCTTATTTTTTCATGACATGAAAACGCAATATTGATACCATTAAGTGTAGGGACATAGCTTAGGAAAGTGTACCTTTATCTTGGTAAAATTTTAGTGCAACCTTTGAGATTCTCTGGAGTTTATCCATGTGTGCTTCTCCCACCATGTATAAAATGACCTTTCCTTCTGGGCTGACGAACACAAATGTAGGCCAACATTGTATGTCCATTTGATTCCAGAGTGTAGCATCAGGGTCATTCAAAACTGGATGTGTAATGTCATACCTTAGGATTGCACTCAATATATTTGATGTCAATTTCTCATTTGGAAATTTTGCTGAATGAATTCCCAGAACGGCAAGGCCATCCGTGATAGATATTTCCTCCTCAAGACTATGAAGACCTGAAAGTAACAGAAAATCTAAAAGTTAGCATCCTAAAAAAAAAGGAAAAAAGGCCTTTAGTTTGGGCTTCCCTGGCTAGGTAGTAGCATAGTGTAGTAGTGAAATTGTGTAAGTGTTCATACTATTTCATTGCAAGACCATCAATTCATGGTGTAACACATATTGTATATACCACAGTCGCTGAGGCTTGCCCATGTTCAGAGTAACGCCAATATCTTTATAGGCCTGTACCGTTAAAGGTGCGAGTAGATAAATGAATACGATAAGTTAACGTTAACGAACGGCTATCATATATATCATATCAAATCTTGCAGGTCAAAATCGTTACTCAGTAAGTTGTTATTTTACGTCGGGTAAATTTATTAGTATGCTAATTTAATTTAATATTAAAAGCTTTTATCGAACAGTTGTGGTAGGTGACTCAGATCAGCAAAGTAGGGCCGATTCGATCCTGCAAGATTCCAAAACAGCAAGACGCATGATATGCAAACCTAAAACAATAAGAAATTACTTACTTGGAAGGACGTGCATACAGTTGATACAACAGTAAGTAAAAAAGTCCAATAACAACAGTTTTCCGCGTAAGAATCCATCTAAGGTCAATGTTTCCGATACATTAAGCCATTCTAAATCGGCTGGTAATTCTGGCATTTGCGTATTGTTGTCGTCCGTTATCTCTAAGTAAGACAACAAAACTGCATCAAAATCGGCATCACTACTGCTGTTGAGCTTCTCAAAAATCTTTTGAGATTCTACGTTAAGCTTTTGGAAGTTCATCTTGATAATTTTTTCAATAGGGTCTACTATTCTAACACTTTTTCGACACGGACATTTGATCAACAATTAAAGTCGTAAAGTTAAATATACTGGTCCGCAGCAACAGCAGTCATATTCGAAATGACTCGGATTTTTTCAACAGCCTCCTTTAGGATTTCGCGCCCCTTTTTGTGTAATTTACATAAGTAATTTGAAGCAGGAGAGTTCCCCCTCGACTTCCTCATGTCAACAAAAGTTTTGATTGTTAAGAAATGCTGTGTAACGAAAATCGTCGACGTTGTTGCGCCTCATCTGAGGCAAAATGAACAGAGTTTTCTATCTGCTATGCCGAATAGAGGTCTTATTTTTTCATATCACCACAAGAGCTATCTTCTGGAATAAAAATGCAATGTAATATGTTGCTATGATTGCTGCTGATTACACGCACAGGCAACTTGTTCATACTACACACCTCGTAACGATAGCAAGGGCTGACTGGAGATTATTTCGGCAATTTATGCTTTTATAGTGAGGAAACAATCGGTTGCCATGTCAGGCAAAAGAAAAGTTATACCTACTACAGATCAAAGTTCTCCGTCTTCAAGCGGTGAAAGTAAATTTCTGGACGATGTCCATGCGTACTTCGTTGAAAATGGTCTTGGGAAAACAAGAACAACAGTACTTGCTAAACAGCTTGAAAGATTTGGAGGGAAAAGAGCACCTTCCTTCTCTTCATCTGGGGTAACACATGTTATCACATGTACAGGAATGAAATCAGATAGACTGAAAAATCTTTTAAAGGTTTCTAAACTGAACTCTAATATAGTAGCCGTCACAGCCGATTGGTTAAGTTCTTGTTTCGTAGAAGGAAAAAAAGTTCATCACAAACCCTTTGCTGTTGAGGAACAACATGATGCCAAAACTTTGAAGGGGGAACAATTAGATATAAAGAAAAATGAAAATATACCGTCGCGTCCCCAGCAAGGTCCAACTGTGGTTAGTCTGCATGTCCTACTCATTGCTATACTGAAGTGATATATATATATCGATGGCTCATTGGTTAAGGCGTTGGTTTAGTAATCATGAGAACGCGGTTCGAATCCCGTCAGCGCCGTTAATTTGCAAGCTATTGTGGTAATGCTCCACTCTTTGAGAATTATATATAAATATATATATATATATATATATATATATATATATATACGTTTTATATTGATCGTCTGCTATACTCATGTTGGGTTTTGGGTAATTATATAAACTTGTATAGTGTATAAGTGTATTCGTACACCGTGGTCTTTAACTATTTCACGTAGATGGTAGGGCAATCTGTATACCTACATTGCAGCCATTGGAACTAAAAATTGAAACCGACATCTGGCAGAGCAGGTCATCAGAAGCCACACATTTTAGTCATTCTAGGTTATGTAAGTGAGATTACATGTAAGAAGGCTTGTCTCATGTATAGCGCATCAACCTCGGTAGCAGTTTTTGTTAATTATGATAATATAATTTTTTTCTTGTTTTGCTTTGGAAATGAATTCAGAGGCGTCTATTTAATAATAATTTAATAAAGCGAGAGATATAAATATCAATTTAATAATTGCCTGTTTGGACAGACTTCACATTAGAGATGCTGTTCAAAAGTAAAATTATGTATAAATAAGATCGTTTTGTAAAATTTTGATTTTTGACTTGTCACTTATCAACTTACAGGAATGCTCAAATGAGCCAGTAAACAACAAAGTGGAAGAGTTGTATAAGCCAGGTACATCAATAATTAAAAAGCATTTACCAACAGCTGATGACAAGGTAGAGTTAGACAAACAAAATCTGACAGATCAATGCAACAAAACATATTCTAGTGACAGCTCTTATGTAAACTCTGAAAGTGAGACAGAGGAAGATGATGTAGAAGAACCTCAAGCAAAAAAGATGAAGATCACAACCACTGTATCTCCTGAAAAGCCAGTAAGTAACCAGCTTTAGAACCCCTATTTGCTTGAAATATTTGAATGCATAATGGATATAGTCATTATACAAAGTTAACATTCCTGTTGCTTTATCAGTGAATATTCATGATAAAGACATCCATTCATCTACCCAGTTATCCGTCCATCCATTCATCTACTATGCATTTGCCTGTGGACTATTCATTCATACATGCATCTGCCCAGTTTCAAGTTTCTGACCTATTCTGAATGGCAGGTAATTTTTCTCACCTGTGGTCATGTAACACAATCAATATGTAGAATGCTTGGTTTATTTTGATGTTGTAAATGTTTAGCATTTTCTTGATAAAATGTAACTTGGAATCCATGTTCAAGTGAGGTATATATTGTGCTATTATATAGTAAAATGTGAGATAAGCTATTGTAAACAAGTATCTGTATAAGCATGAAATCTGTTAATACTCCTCATGTATGACTTTTTTATATAATTGTAGAAGGGGAATTGGGTATGTGCAAAACCTTCATCATCAAGAGGCACAAATCACAATGAAGACATAACAGAAATATTGGAGGTATGACTGTAATACTATTTTTATGTGAGAATTTACTTGGAATCTTGAATCTGTATAAAAGTATATGCTTAAAAGCCTTATATAAAAGGCATATGCTTACATAACTTCATTTTTGATTGCTACAATTGAAGTGACCTGGTATTGGTCAATAGAAAGGGTTGCCTTAAGTAGCACTGAACAAACTGAAACGATTTAGGTTTAAACCCACCAGCTTCTGCTATGGATGTGTATTTTAGTACTGTGATTATAAAATTGTAGGTAGTTGGACACAATTTAAATTCTACATCTGCAAGGGCTTATTGCCAGAGTATTCATGGATGAGATTTTGGACCATGTTGCAACTATCTACAATACATGTTGGCCATTTGGGGGCATAAAGTTACTGTGGTAAATTTGATATATATATAAGAAGTTTTGATATACTTATAAATGCATTTGTTTGCTTTTCCTAAACTGTAATAGGATATATGAAAACATTTTCAAAAAGTGACTTTCAAAATTATTCTCTGTTGGCATTCCCACTTTTTAAAAGGTTTTTAAGAAGATTTTGCATCTTTTTTACATTACAATTTGACAAAGGATATTCTTTTCATCTTTTCTTTCATGTTAAATGTGTTTCTTTGTTCGTATTGCCAGAGAAAACATCACTAAAGTTCCAAGCATGTAACTTAAGCCAGGCTGAAGTACCATCACTATTGCTACCAATTTTTTTACATTATAATGTATGTCTGGAATTAAAACACCAAAGCACTGTAATTACCACAACCAATTCACTTAAATCCTTAACTTTAACCATTGGACCATCAAGTCCAATAATTAAGGTTAGAAATTTTCCAGTCAGTCTTGTCCTACTTTCTCCTCCATTCAGTAGGTAAAGTAAAATTCATTATTTTTCATTATTATTGTATATCTATGCCCTCATAAATCTCTCATAAGCAAGAATGCCATAATTCTCTGTGACTTATTGCATAATCTTTTTTTGTGTATAATAATAATAATAATAATAATAATAATAATTTATATAGCGCTTATACATTTCTGTTCTAGGCACTTTACATCATTGTGAATCTAAATTACTGTACACTATAAAACACTACCCTAAGATTATGATAAAAATGTTCTATGAA
>JAAAKM020002986.1:0-12892 GCA_010016025.2 Alatinidae sp. Z8VKAUB7J3 | reverse complement strand
GTTGATGTCTCACCATGGGCATTAGATGCAGTGCTCCTTCAGAAGCAGCAGGACTCATCTTTTCGACCAGTTGCATATGGCAGCCGCTCCCTGATTGATGCCGAGATTCACTATTCGCAAATCGAAAAAGGAGCGTTGGCTATCGTTTTTGGATGTGAGTACTTTCACTGATACGTCTTTGGGCGCTCCTTCCAGCTGGACACTGACCATCTCCCATTGGAATTTATTTTCAATGCCAAAGCCAAGCCTACAGGAAACCTCCTCCAGCACATGTTGAAAGATGGTTGCTACATCTTCAAGAATACGACTTTGAAGTCATCTATCGTCCTGGCTTTTGAAATTATGCAGATCCACTATCACGATTACCCAATCCAATGGCCCAACGCCAAACCTATCCAGTTGTTAGCCCAGCATCTTACACCACGAGCTATGACAACAGCCGAAATTCAAAGTGCCACCAAGGAGGATCATGATCTGCAACAGGTCATGACCGGTCTTACCACCAACAACATATAAGCACTTCCTTCTCCATATCGGAAACTTCATGATGAACTCTCCATCAAAGACACCTTACTTCTTCGAGGTAATCAACTCATCCTGCCCAAATCTCTTCGAACAAGAGCATTACAAATCGTCCATGAGGACCATGCAGGAATCACTAGCTGTAAAGACCATCTATGACCGAAAGTCTGGTGGCCTGGTATCGATCAAGATACAGAGCATTTCATTCGCTCATGTCATGCCTGTGAAGTTAACAGCATATCTGATGCAGAATTAATCCAACCAACAGTCTTGCCAGACAAACCCTGGACAAAATCTCAAGGCAAAACCTGTGCTGACCAACGCACCAAGGCAAGGCAGCACAACCTTTAGATCGTTGATAAAGTCCTTGTCACACGAAAAGGGCAAAATAAATTTACAACACGTTTCGATCCTCGTCCACTCATTCTCACAAAGATCAACAGTTTGCAGATCATCATAGAGACTGCAAATGGCACAACCGTCACTCGAAACAGCAGCCAAGTCAAAAAGTAGCTCACTCCTTCTCAAGTTGTCAATCTTCCTTTATATTATATCGTAACAAGCGTGATATAACAGATACAAAGTTTAAGTCCACAACAGAATCAAGAGAGCGTTTGCCTAGCCATTCGCAAGACCAGTCAAAGTCTCGGTATATTCCATAAACATGGGATAATAATTTACTTGAGTTCGGTTTCTAAATGCGAAATTCAAGCATTTCCGACATAGATGAGAGCACACAGTAACATCTTTCGCTACATACGTCGTAACATTCAACTGATTGATCCCAATCACGTAACTTGTCCAATGTTCACCTTCAGAAAAGTCATTTGGCAAATGATCAAAACTACTTGCTCCAACTTCCAAGTGTAACAGTGTAGGCCTACTTTATGATAAGTCCAGTTTTGTGGGCTGGAAAATTTAGACCTACTTGGACTTGAACAAGTTAAGGGAGTCCATGTTGCTTCTGTTACTGAATGCCAGAAAGCATAGTGATGCCAGTCAAATTATCTCAATCGATTCTTGAAGTCCCAAAATAAGCTTTCGATGAAGTCCAGAAATTCACTTTATCTGAACACGGTCATTGAACGACCCTGACCTTCGTAAGCGAAGTCTGTTGCAAGTAAACAACACACAAATATGTCCTCGCAGCTAACAAGCATGCTGCAAAGGACAGGCTGATAACACCATGTTAACATGGTGTTAACATGATGTTAAACAGAGCTCCAGATTTTGAGGTCAGGTTAACAGGCTGTTAACATTTTCTTTAACACTAACACAAACACACCGAATTCTGACCTCACTCAACGTAAATTGGCGATGAAAGGAGAGGCATAGGCAGTTTTGAAAAGGTGCTGATAAATTCCTGAGTGACTGTGGTATTATTGTAAACAGACATTGGCACGTCTTTGTGAAGAGTCTGAAGTAGGTGACTAATTCCTTTCTGAGGTTTATAAGGAGTTGAATTGCAGTTTATGTAATGTTAAAAAGGTCCTACTCACAGTAACAAGGCAATTAATTTCCCCATGAAATGAGAAATTCTGCCTATTTTGGCCAAAACTGGCATACACCTGTAGCAACAAAACCTGATGTGATACGAGGAAATGCACAAAAAAAACAGTCTAGAAACATGCAAATTACCTGGTAACATTTTGGTCAAATGTTGACCAGTGTAATGCTTATTGCCTTACTCAAATTTACCTCAAGTAAAGTTTGTATCATCCTCTAGCGAAGAGCTTAAATAACTAGGCAAAGTTAAACTACAAGGCTTTTCTTTGAACTGGTAATAATTAAACAAAAGGGACTCTGATGGTTGAGTGACAATATTCAGGGTCACCCCTTTATGTAGTTATAAAACTTTTAATGCAAACCATTCATCTTAGGAGGCTAGGCATATGTCAATTACTTGTATAGTGTATCCTGAGAGACATGGTGAACAGAATCATATTATACCAATATTGGAAGATTCCCTGAAGGACTTTTCATTGATACGATAGAAGAGGGCCTGATATGATGAATTTCTCAGAAATCTAAACAGAGAGCACAAAGACTTAAAATTTACCTTCAAGAAGGAACAAAAACTCAATAAATATTTCTTGATGTTTCAGTTGGGAAAAGAAGATACCAAATTCAATTCCAGTGTGTATAGAAAGCCTACATTTTCTTGTCAATGCATCTCCTAAAATTTTTTCTGCCCCAAAACACATGAAGTGAATCTTATCAAAACCTTCATTTACCACATGCTCATGATTTGCTCTGATAACAAATCAGAATCAAAACTCTATTTTCAGAAACAATTTTTTCTTTCCAATTGCTATCCCAAAGATTTCATTGATGCTACTATAAAACAAAAACTTTTACAAATCTCCAAAGAAACATTCTTTCGGACATTGAAAATGTATACTGAAAACTACTGAGGCATAGGAATGTTTCATTTCGATTTGGAAACCAGATAAAGAGGGCCATAGACAAGTGCTTTGATGCTGTATGCTCCAAGTAGTTTATACTATTGAAAAAAGATAATTAACCAATCACAAAGATTGTTTTTACTGTATATACTAATTTTCATGCTAGCATGAGGCTTGCTATCTTGGTTGTGCAACCTTGAGGTTGCTTGGCAGAATTAAGCATCCTGTTCCATAGCTTACTCCCCAAACATCACCTCCTAAGAGGAAACACCTTGGGTTTCACAGGCCAAAACACAGCTAATTGTACATGTAATACATGTTACCATTTTCCTCAAAACTCCTAGCAGGGATCACTCTTGGGCAAATGATGCAAAATATTCTGAAGCCATTTCATACTATATATACCTATAATACTCTTTTGAGACACAAATTACCTTTACAATAGAATTCACCAATAGTGTATTGAATGATGTGGACCTTAAGACTGCCGACGTATTGTTGAACAGTTCTTGCTGAAAGAAAACACTATAAATCTCATATCTTGATCAAAACAAAAGTAATTGACCAACCTGGGATAGGTTCAACTCTTGAGATGAAACGGCGGAGAACTTCTTTACAGGAAGTTAAATTTCCTATTGGTTCCCAAGTGGCAGATGCTCTTTCGTAGCCTTTCCAATGAACAAGATATTCCTCTTGCCCATTCACAGTTCTCCTTCCTATAATGTCTTTGATCTGTTAGAATAGCAGGGTATCATACTTTACCATTTGTCAAAATTGAGATAGACAATGAATCAATGTATACATTGACAGTAAGTTAGCAAAAAACAATAAAAGGTTGTTTCAAGGGACTAATTACTCCAAGATGTTACAAAAGCCAATGATGTGGCCTAGTTTATAATAATTGAGCAGTATTAGACTGCCTAGAGACCAGGCATGTTGCAACACCAATTTATGTTTACAGTTACATTCCATGGTACATGGCAACCACTGGAAACAGTGTATCTTTTAATGTATTTTCTTGAAAATATTTCCTCTGCTACTGAAGAATGGTAGGCCTGAATAATAGTGTGTACTAACAAAGCAAATGTTTTCAGCTATTTACCTAAAATAACAAGGCAGTTTGGTAATAAATGAAGTGGTGCTCATAAAGTTCATTGTGTTCATAAATGGTATTAGGTAACATGCCGCTAGTTGTAGGAAGTATTGTGCCATTAGCTCTAACATGGCACATGTGTCAAAGTCTCCCGTTGATATCAGAGTAAATTTCCCAATCCTAATAAAGTATAATACTGCCATGATTACCTCGATCGCAACCACAGGACTTAAGTAAAAGTTACTGGAATAATTATCTGACGCCTTTCGCCTCTCAATTATTCATAGGGATTTGTCAGATATAATATTTGCAGAGTTTAGCGAAACAGCAATACCTGGCAATCTGATGTAGACATACCAATTATTTCATGCATGCTAGCATGCTGTGCCTGGGTGTGATTTTCGTATCCTGTAAATAATACATTGCGTATTGGGTTACCCTTACCATGGCAATAACTGCAGTAAGCCAAAATTTTACTTTTTCACAACCTTCAAGCTATAAAAGTTGGCGTTTGTTATGCGTGTGGGATGAAAGTGCCGTTAATCTCATGTAACAAACAGGGTCACCAAGAGCAGTCCTTCAGCGTCACGATGTGCTCGAAGTAGGCGCCACCAGTGGTATGAGTGTTGTTTCTACCTGTCATTAAATGTCGAATTTGCTGTCTGGATCCCTCCAGAAAAGCAACTTGCATGGTTGATCAACGATACTATGACATTCATAAACACAAATTTAGGCTATTTAACGAATTTCGCCATCCGAGGACCAGGATGCCTCGTCCAAATGCTCATAACTGAAACTGGCAAAAACAATTAAGCCGATTGAAATATTAACTTGATTGTCATGAATCTCCGTATTGACAGATAATGCTGATCATGTGTTTATATGAAGTAGATGCTAGATCTTACCTCGTAGTATCTGCCTTGCATGGCGTGCATCCAATACCATCCACATCGCCACTTCCCGCCAAACCAAACGTACAAGTTAGTGCATGCGTGCGACGCGCGCGGACTCATTTTGGCGGGACTCCCGAGTCAATTCAGCGGACTAAAGTCCGGAATCTGACATTCTACAGAGCGTTTCACATGACCGCACATTTAGTAACAGCACAGCTCCGTCTGTTTGCATAAGGAGTGATGAAATATCACATGTTGATCTGAACGACGGTTAGTCATTACAGTAGGCCTACTTATTATCCGTTTTAAAGAGAATTTAGGGCTGAAACTGCCTTAATGTTTGCTTCACTGAGCTGCTCTTACGTTGAGGAACATTGATAGTTCTGGATGCCTACCCCTTCCCCCACTTGACCCCATATTTATTTGTCAGATTGTTTAAAGAGTTTACAATAAATTGAAGGTAATTTCGTCCAGTTCTCTGCTTTTTGTATATCTGTGACTAACAATCATGCAAAATCCGATGGAAACAAACTATTGGAGGTGGACTAAAATCAAAGCCTCGAACAGCGACAAAAATGCAGTAAAACTTGTCGAAAAATTTCGCTAAGTAGAATTCCCAACGCTCCAACTCATAGACACGTAGGTGACTTTTAGCTACATTTTTACAGTCACTAGACAACATCCACATACAAACTGCTATTTTTGTTTATAATTCATTTTTAATTTAATCATCACCTAGAGAGTCTACACACCAAAAGCAGTCTATGTTCTACAGGCCCAACAAGTTTACATGATTCTGCCGTAAAAGCAAATGAAAGTCACTTAGAGAATTGCATTCCTTTTTTCTGTAAACGCTTTGCGTGAAATTCTTGGATACAAACATTGACATTCGTGTTCATTTGTTCACGATCTCATCCACGAGAATGAAGTTTGTACAACAGGTTATGGGATGCTTTTAAAAAGATTCTCATTTGGAATGACGTAAAGAATACTTGAAACACATGCTTTACATTACGGATACAAAATATTTTAAATGCAGCTATTGTTATATGAAATTTTTGGCTCCTTCAGAAAAATTAGATTAGCAAGCCTCTCATCTTCATGCTTAGAGCGTTGTCTTGTTTATATCTTTTTCAAGAGGAATTGGCATGTGTGGAAGGAGGTAAATCATGTTTTGGGTGCAGTTGTGGGGATGCAAATTTCTTTGACCATTTCTCTAAACGGGTATACTAATCTCTTTGTCCATGATCTGGTTATTTCTTGATCTCATTAGTTCTTTAGTTACGGCGCTCTTGAATTCTTTTAACCACAGGCCTAAAGATCGATTGGATTCACAGAAAAGGGTGTTTTATCAGTTATTATGTTTTGTTAAACATAATGTTGTTTATACTGGTAGAACAGGACTTTTTGGCTTTGAAAATGTCTTAGTAAAGTGATGGCTATGAAGAAGAACCGTTCGACTTTCTGTCACTGTAGGATACATTTGATGGCTTTGCTCGTTTCTTGATATAGTGGAGGTATATGTGTTTCAGGAGCTCCGTGTCCAGTCTCATTGAAAATATTTTTCTTTTCTTCCAAGCCATTATTCCAAGTCTTAATTCTAAGCCATTTTGCAAGGTAACTACTGGAGAAGGGGATGCCTTTAAAGTGTCTTTCTTGTTCCTTAAAAGAATATGGTTTGATATGATCTTTCCATTTTTGCAATCAGGTTAATGTTGACGCAGTTGTGGTGTGTCTATTAATGGTGTTTTTCGCTATCGATGCACTGATCGAGGAAGGTTTGTTTCAAATAAATGTTGATAGTGTACCATCTTAGTTTATTCAGTTTAGTTGGTTTCTTTCATGTCCGCATTTTATTATTATTATTAAATATGGCCTCTCGCTAACTCTTAGACACAACGTATTAACCTCGTTTCAATGTTCTTGGCGTACCATACAAACATACTTTTATTCCCAAAATGCTTCTCACGTACTATAGCAAATCTCTTCCGTGATTGCTGTAATCATTGTTTTGACGAAAGCTTTTATAAAATGATTCCCTAACTTAGAGCAATATTCATATTTGTTTTATGTTTCTACCTGAGTTAATTTCGCCTTGTAAAATCGCAGTGTACGAGAAACCTGACGAAGTCTTGAAACATGACGAAAAACGTCTAATTGGTAGTTTCCTGGTTGGCATCTTTACCTCCATTTGCTTTTACGTTTTATTTCTGGTTGTATCATTTGAGAAAATTTGTATTTTTCAAGAAACAACAAAACCCAGCAAATAGTAAGCATATGTAGCATATATCAGCGAACTATTCAACATTAAACACATGATATCGCATTAACCAAGCTTACGATGCGTACATTGCATCATGCTCTGCGTGTAACAATCTTGAAAATAACCATGCTATTTAAGGAATAAATAGCCTAACTAAACAACAAATAAATGAGCCTCAAATAGAATAGATCTTGGAGTTCTGAATTTACTTGAAAAAATGTCGAGAGAATCACGAGAGAGGAGAAATTAAACTTTCATATACATCCGCTTTTCCGCATCTTAATGTACACTCTATTATAAAATGCAAATAACACATGAAAAAGATATACTAAAATGCGACAACTTGTAAATGCAACAGCAGTTACATAAAATAAATAAATTAAAATTCCCTTATGGCAGGTATAGCTTGAAAAGATTTTAAAAGACCTTGTATCCATAATAGTTCCCTAATGTTATCCAATCAATAGATGTATCTTCCTGATCTCAGCTGATAGTGCCTGTATGCTATCCCCACTATAAGGAACAGAAAGACGAGTTTCTCTCTTCTCGTTTGTTGAAGCCTTGAAAGTAACAGCAAATATTTCTATGGTTTAAAGAGGGTTCACACATTTCTGAAAGAAATGTACTACCATGGGAATGGTTGTTTTCTATGTGCGCATGCTATTATAAACGCTAAATAGAAATTCAAAGCAATACCCATGGCTCGGAGCTCTGATGCAATATGTACCCATTGTATGATACAGAGACAGGCACTGGCATCAAAACTACGCAAAACAATTTAGAAATCATGCAGATAATTACAAAAGTTGTTAAAGATGTATAAGCAGTTTTATCAGTGACTATATGTGGAAGATATTGTGCCGCAACATGGGTGCAAAACACAAAAAAATTACTGTTGTATACACAGGTTTGCGCTTGCCCTCTCCTGGGAACGCAATGTCATGGACAGTTGAACGGCGAGATGAATTAATGCACTCATTGAGCAGAAAAGTAGAGAAGATTTGATTCAGTACTAGAAAAGTGATTGGAAAATGAAAGTTGCCTTTTTGAAGGACAAATTGCAGATTTTAATCTGACACCACTGAAAATGATAGAGCTGAGAAGATTATACTAAAGGAATCGATTTGCGTGGAAAGGTGAATAATGGCAGCTTGGATGTGCCCAACCACGTGTCATCACAAAGAATCTCCTCAATTTGTAACAAGGGTTCAAGCAATATTATTCCGATCTGAACATTACCTCACGGTGCTTTTCATTCACTATCCATCTCGGAGACGGATAGCGCTGACGATGAGCACGATGGTCAGCAAATAAGTGAATTCTGATACTAAAGTGATATTTCAAACAGATTTTCCTCTGCAGTTTTAGGTGTTAATGAATGACTTCCTTCCAATGTTCTTCCTGACTACCAAAGAATTGTCTTAGTATGTTAGTATATTAGTTCGTGTTAGTTGTGAGAGTGACAGCAACTGTCCTTCAACTCGGTCATCGTGTTGTCAACTGCAGATGCTCTAAACCATAGATTACCATTCAATGATGCTAGAAACACAATTAGTTTCTGATTTCTAACGGACGTTCCTAATTCTAACCACGAATTTCTAGTTTCTAATTTACATTGGATATAGCAAAGCGATTTGGTAAAGTATGATTGGGAATAACAACATTTCCCTGGAAATTGTACCCTTTACATTAGTGAAACCAAATTCAATATTTCTTGTTATTTTATGCTCATACCACAGGATCCGTTCTGTCTTGCTACATATACTGCACATTCGCTCTTTCTCACTGCAGCGACTGTAGGGCGGCTGTATTTTTTGTTGTTGTTGAGCAACATTCGTTTATACGTCAAGCCAATACTAACAATTCTTAAATTTGCCTATTGAGCAACATATATAGATATACGTAATCCTCTAATTTTTAGGTTGCCTGTCCCGTTTTAGATAATTTGCCATCGAAAACGGGCTCCATAGATTTGTGAATGTGACGCCAAAGACACAGTTTTGCTAATCCCTTCTACTTTCGTTAAAACAACATCTTATGGGAAGAAGGAGCTTATTTTACTTGGGTGGAGAGGCGTAAATATATTTTAGCCTCCCTAAATTCCGTCAGTCACAACCGTTGAACTCTTTAAATGGAACCACGGGGCTTAAAGAACAGTGGAATCTCAGGTATCCTGATAGCTTTGCCAATTTTTCTTTGACCCTAACAACGTTCCTTCACGTGATGATGTGCTTCACGCCTTCCCCCTCAAACAAAACCTTCTCTGATGTGCAAATGTGATGTTGGTTGAACAGCACAATTCGATTTCTTGTTTTGGCGCGTATTTTGATCAGGAAACACCTGACCCAGTCCCCTGCGTTTGGAACCCATATGTTGCAAATTTTCCTCAGCCATCTTACCAATTTGCTCCCTTGAATACTGTATCTGTGGCAACAATAAGAGTGTAACCTTGGTTAAGGTACAGAGTATCACAAGGAAGCATGCCTGCAATTGAATATGATATCAAACTAGACTTCAAGGATGTCCTTATCAGGCCCAAGCGCAGTACGATCAAGAGCAGAGCAGATGTGAGTCTTATTGTTCTAGATTATCACTCTGATAGCAATTGTTTTCTTTTTCCGACAAGGTACTATAATATGGGAAATTTGTCCCCATCTTAAAACTTGCAAGGCCATACTAGACATTCAACTGTTGTTTGAGCAAATCATCTGCATTTCCCGAAAATTGAGAAATGGTCAGTTCTTCTACAGTAGGCCTACTGGATAACATGGTGTTGATATGCAATTTGATACCGGTACTGATACGACTAAGTTAGTCATATTGCTTGTGTTGTTATGATGTCTCGACCCTTTACTGCATCTATACCTGTGATGTATTGGAGGAATCTAGATATTGAGTATATTTCCAGGGCTCTTGATGTCAGGTAAAAATTCTGATTTGTGACAAGTATAAAATGCATGAAGGTTCTGGGAACTTCTGCCGTATATATATTTAGGTAACTTTAATTGACAAGGTAGTGAGCCTTGCCAAGGGTTTGGTACTATAGAGATTAGGTTGATCGTACGTATACTAAGGTACAAAGCAATGGACGTGTCATATCAACTTGAGTATAGAATTTAGACTAAGGATTTGTGATTGAAATTCCTAATGTCTTTCGCTCCTTAGTGTGGAAGTTATTTTTGAAACATGAAAATAATTATCCATTGACCAAATTGTTGATTAATAGTAAACGGTAACCAAAATAAAAAGAGCAGCTTTGGCTTTTGATAAGTATGTATGTATATATAATAAGCAATGTATTATGAATTGAAGAGCCAAAGCTGACCAAGTACATGGACCTCAGGATAGATCAGGGCTAATTTTAAGTTAAGGGGTTTAATAATATATACACACGTTCTCCTATTAGTTAAACCAAATCATGGGGTTTTTAATTTATGGGGGTTGTTGGAGCTTCATAGAATAGGTGCATTTCTCTGACAGGAGTTTAAAAACGTATGGGTGCTTTAACTGTGAAGTACAAAATACAAGTGAATTAACAATGCAAGGTTTGAGATACATTGGCTGGATGGCTGTTGCACCCTGGTATTAAGTTGTGCAATGGCATTCATCATTGTAAAAAAGTCTTGCCATAATGTTGCAGGTTGATATTGCTGCTGCTCTCATGTACAATAGGAACAAAAACCAGAATTGAATGTCAAAATGTACTTTTGTTTTTATGCTACGCATTTTATCAGACATTCATGAAGAACATTTTACAACTATTAGGTCTGTATATTTTAAAAATCAAAACTGAGAAGTAGCAGGTACATATAGGAGCTCAAATTAATAGGACCTAAATATTGGGAATCATCTGGGTATAATGTCCACATTATCCGGGTATAATGTCCATTACAGTCGAGAAAGCACATTCAGTAAGAAACTATTATCAGAAAAGGAATATATAATTGTTACCCTTTAGGGAGGAGCAACCAAAGAGTGATTGCTTCGTGGCATTTTGACAAGAAATTGATGTAGTGTCTGTTCTCATTGATGACGCTATCTTTTCATGACCCATGACAGGTAGTCCTACTGGGAGGGTGAGCCTCCCTCATAGCTTGCTTCTCTGCCCAGTAGCCTAAATTTATATAAGATAGTTATTCTGTATAGAATCCTGGTTTCAAAACTTCTGGAAATCACCCCATTTATTCTGAAATCCATTCTGTATTTAGATCAATCAGTCCTCCATAAGCACTATCCATTGTAATGATAAAGTATTATGAAATAGTCACACAATACTAGTTGTACAATGATTGTTCTTGATTAAGAAATAGCGTATCATGCAATGTCACATGCAATAGAGTTGTTCCTGTAAAGGAGTGTTGTTCTCCAATAGATTATGTTGATCAGCACATGTCGTTGGTCATCATCTTCTAGTTGAAGTATCTTGTTGTTCGCTACACTCATGCTGCAATCGAAGCATTACACTTCACCTATCATTTATCTGCAAGCCCCACTTTATTATTTATCCTTCACTTGTTACTGCTTGTTTATCTCCTGCCCTTTATAAATCCCCTTCTGAAGCTGCACAAAAGCATGGATGTAGCCCAATTGGTGAATGAATCAACTAATCAGCCATTCAACAATATGTAACATCTTAGTAATTATGCTGAAATTTATAGGTACCCAGCTCTACCTCTAACCTCCATCAAAGTAGTCAATATACACTTAGTACTGTTGACTATAGCTCTTTTGTATTGTCATGCAAGAGCCATTTCAATTGATATTCCAGGTTGATCTGGCCAGAAAATTTACTTTTCGGCATGCTAAGAAAAATTTCCCAGAGGATGTAATTCCAGTGATAGCAGCAAATATGGATACTGTTGGAACTTTTGAAATGGCATGTGCACTTTCAAAGGTAAGCCTTATTTATTTTCATTGAAACATGATACTTGGAATGCCATCAAACCACTCATGAAATAGTTATATACCTATTTCGACATAATCCACTGTGGACTTCCAAATTTCTGATATTCTCAGTAACACGGTTATCAAAGTCATACATCAGATTACATACAGTATAGCGGTAGATTGAGGTAGACAGCTTGCAATATTTATGTTATAAATGCTAGCGATAAATGTTTTGGGTTAAATATATTTTAATGTTTATTCTTAATCAGTATTTGATCGTATTTAATATTATGATCTGCAAGGGATATTATTTGTAGTGTTATTTGCAAGAAAAAACCTGCAGTAATTTGGTGTTTTACAAAAAGTGCTTGTAACCATAGGATACTTATGTAAGGGTGACGGCGGTCGGGCGCAACAAGAAGCAACAATGATACAAGTCGCGGTTAGCTTTCTGAACCACTTATTCTTGGAGTTGAACGAATGTTCGATTTAGAAAGAATTACAACAGTTACATCCAAACAGCGACTAGACCACGGCGAATGAAATCCTAACGACTTGGATTCTCCCACATTACACCGTGTCTATTCAGCAGTTGCCGTTGAACACAACTGACTGAAAGATACTAAATCACGCTGTACATATACATATTAAGGAATGTACGATTGCACAAGAAAGTATGCTAACTGTACATAGAAATAGAAACCACGTACAAAGCATCTTAATTACAGTTCTGTCATGCAAGGTTTGCAATGTTTATGTGCGCATGTCAGAGCCTATTGTTTGGCTCACCATCGTGGGCACAAACAAAAACAAACACGATGTTGCATAA
>JAAAKM020002985.1:0-12893 GCA_010016025.2 Alatinidae sp. Z8VKAUB7J3 | reverse complement strand
TCCTGTATGAGGTTGAATGATTGTGTAAACGGGTTGAGAAAATAAGAGTAGTTATTCGAAGGAAAGCATTTATCGAGTAGAGAGGATTTGAAATGTTAGTTAGAAAAGAACACTAGAGAAATAGAAAAGCATGTCACCACCGGGGATCAAACCCGTGACCCACGATTTCGCGACGTGCGCTTTACCAACTGAGCTAGGTGACCTCCGATGTCAACATATTTCTGTAATCGTCACAAATCAGCCCCAAATCATCCACCAGTGGACATTGACATCCAGCTCAACGCTGTTGGAGACCAGCCTCTCTACGCCATGTGACTTGACCAAGGAAGAACTGCCGTCGGGCCCGTCATCAATCCAAAGCTCATTAAAGTTAGAAAGTATCATCGAGAAGAGAGGATTTGAAATGTCAGTTAGAAAAGAGCACTAGAGAAATAGAAAAGCTCATAGTGGGCCATCGGAACAGGCACGCTCTATATAGTACACGAAATCGATAACTGTTAGTTGGTCTGATCAACGCATTATACTAAAATCACCATAATACAACAGCAGACATATGCAATAAAACATATTTCTTTCTCAGCAATTCACTCTCTTTTCATATGCAAAAATATCACTACGTACAAAAGTACAAAATATATTCTAAAATATGTTCAAACACACAATACAAACCCCTCTGGTACAAAATTCCTCTCTATATATATGGTTAAAAGGTGTAAATTTACAAAAATAGGCACTCTCTACATTGATACCCAATCCCATAACGACCTGTACATAGTATGTATGAATCAATTCCTTCTTTATCAAAAGTTGGAAATATTTGAAAATCAAAGAAATACAAAACTTACATACGATATCTAATTTGTGACCCTTTAAACGTAATCCTCTTCAAAATTATACCTCCTGAAAATGAAGAAGTTTAATATTCCTCCGAGAACTCTTTCACTTAGATTGCATAGCCCGTTGTTTCCAAGAAAATTCTTTCTACAGTTTTATCTAAATTCTAAAATCTAACGCCCAGTATTACACTAAGAATCAATAAAGACATGAATGATGCCGCTGGTGAGATCCCTACATGGCACCCACGATCCCACAATGCATTGCTTAACCAACACCGATATCAGGGTCACATTACAAAAGCTCATTTCTTTACTAGCTCTATAACCCCAAACGGTGGACATCAACGATCAGCTACCGTAATGTTTAAAACAAACACCACAGGCATTTAATGTTTTCGAAATGGACTTGATTTTCGACTGCAAAGGAGGCGCGCTCGTTCGGGGGGAGGGGGTCATTAAATTATTTCATTTTCAACATTTCGTCGCCAATGAAATTTCAGCGAGCATTCCCCACTGTGGATCGTAATCCCATGATAGCTCATACTTTACTGTTGCATTTCAATAAAACTCTTAACTGACCCCCTTGCTTTTTCAACCACACTTCCAAACAACAGGTCACTGTATCGCAACACACCCATGAGGTATATTACCAAGTAGTCTCTACGGTATACACATTTAACTTTTATGCCAAAAATGTCACATAAAATACGAGGAATTTCCTGTAAACATCCTTCTTCATCTCAGTTCTTGGGATGTAAAATTCGAAATATTTGAAAAATATTATAAACGCTCACTCTCTGGCTACCAAATATCTAATTATCCCGTGCGTTAATCAGCAGCAGTCAAGAAGAGTACTCTTCCACCATCTATTCCCAGCACCACTTGAATTTCAGTAGTAGCTGCATGGTGCGGTTGTACACATTATGTAAAATAAACCTGGCCCTACATCAACTATGATAGCGTTACTCAACCTCGGGCGGTATACTAACCCCCTCGTGCTACCAAAATTCCAAAGTACTCATGGATCCAAAGGAACGCAATCAAATATTATCAATTCGTGTAAAATCCACATTAAACGTCCAATAACCAGCCCTAACTTAACTACAGCGTGTGGAACGAAAAAGGGAGCAGGATGGAAGAAAAGCGAACACATCATTTTGTGTTGCTATTGTTTTGGTTCCGGTGTTTTGATGCACAAAACCCCCAATGGATCGCACTATCACCTTTAATCGTCGGAAAATTTCTCAACAATAAGGCAGTTAACTAGGAAACCTCGCTTAAACCCTTCGTATACCTTCGACCTCATAGTACCCTTTGTTCCAGCTTTAGCCCCCTTAAAATCTTATACCTATCCTGCATCCCCGTTGATAAACACTGTACTACGAGACAATATTACGATCAGTAAGAAATTACAGCTAATTTTGAAATTAAACAATATAAATAATCAAGGTGAAACCATACAAACGCCCTACGTAATTCTGTAAATCTACATCAAGGTTATTGCCCCAAAACGTATTCCCTCTATTGACATAAAATATATATAATCAGTATCCATCCCCGACCATTAAAGTACTAATATAACGGCTCTATGAAGTCGGACTATTTGCAATGATACCTAGATGAGATAGCAATCTCTTTTACAGTAAATTTGCAGACTACACTTAAATGTTGACTGCCAAACTTGGAGTACTGACCGTACTATATCTCTCGATCATCTCCGTGCAGTGACGCATCCGCTTAAAATCTCACTCCGAATACAAGAATGCGGATGATCTAACGAGTTCTGCACTTTTCAGCACACCTACTCACTCCCCAATTTACCCTGGGTTTTCTTTGACTACCCTCAACAATACTAAAACTGCATTTTCTAGATTTCTTGGGCTAGAGGTCAACTGGCTGGTCAGATTTAGCTCCTTTGTCCAGAAGAGTTACTTTAAACCGCGAGCGGCTCTTTTCCGTCGGTGTTCGCATTCGTGGACTCTTAGGGCTCCTTGGACTCCTTGGGCTGCGCGGCGACTCTGCTGGGCTCTGGTCCGCAGACTTTATGCTCTGCTCGTCTACTTGGTCCAAAGAATGACATTTTTCTATGTTTAACCGCTGTAATGTCCTTGGACTAGCCCGATGGTCTGGATTTTGAGGTCTGGGAGTGTGAGGTCCGCGGGGCGATGCTCCTTTATTGTCCCGTAACAATCTTATCACTAAATCCAATTTTGCATCCAAAGTTTCGACCTGTAATCACAAGGTGACACAGTGACCACAAGCAGTTAGAAGCTAATATGGAATCAGGTCATACTAATAAGTAGAATTCCTGTGGTACTGCTTACTAATGTAAGAGGAACTGAATTACAAAAATATTTTATAAGTAACACCGTTTCTTAGCCCCAAGGCTCAGGTCTGGTAAAAAAATCAAACAACTTGCTAGGCAAACTCCCATGCTAAAATTCAAGTATCGAAACAATAACCAACCCAATGAAAAAAACCTTCAACGCAGTAAACCCCAGCTCCTTCAAAGGTTTAAAATACTGTATTCAAACTTTATTTTTTAGACTTCATATGTCACTGATCGATACATTCAGGTCACTATACTGCAAAACAAGTTGATAGACTGATCATCAACAATAAACTGCAACGTCACGAGCAAGGAAATTTACTGACCTCAAGTCGTCATAGCTCCTTTCAAAGCCGTCTTACGAGTTTTTCCTGGCAATTTGCCGAAAATAACATGCGACTGGGGCATCGGGATTACCTTAACGGTATAGATAACGTCAAACACTGCTCCATGTGCGCTTTCAATGGCTGGGGGTGGGTGGTTGTAGCAATGATAAATTTGGCCTCTTTCGTAATTGTCGGAGGGACCACTTCCCTTATCTAGCCCAATTCAAATACCACCACCTTGACGTACCATGCCGCTGTCTGACAGCCTCATAACGTACGTTTCGAGCAATAAATTGCTTACTACTGTAACAGAACGATACTATTACCTACCCAATTGTACGGCGGGCGCAAAACCTTTTTGAACTACTTGATTTTCATTACTTATACCCCCTCCCGTCCCCTCCTCCAAGAACGAATTCTTCTTTAAATGTCTACCTCCCCCCAGTAGGCATAAATGAGAAATCTCTACAATTAAGCAAACGAATACTCCGACGACTGTTCTTTGGTGATAATATTCTAACTACGTAAAGTTTACAGATGTTCGCATCACCATCATTCCTTCATTCATCCAGCAATTCATCGTTTCCTTGACTCATACTTCTATCTACCGTACATTCCCTGCTCCACCCTAACCCCTAAACCAAAAAACCCCCAAAACAACAACAAACAACCAACAAACCCCAACAAAGCAACCAAACAACAAAAACAAACCAGAGAAAACCAACTAGTTGAACAACATCTCCACCCCTCCAAGCGACTGTATTCCCCGCCTATAAATCTTACTCACACATCCACCCTGCCGACCACCTGGACAGTAGGCCCTAACTAATTCACCGAAGCCCCGATAATGGTTACAAAAGATCATTTCGATTGTACCAGTAAAATATTCTGAGTCAAACCTACTACACATGGTGGGGTGCACAGCAAAGTCTCTGAAGACAAAGCCCAGTTTGTCTCACTCTCGTTATTGAATTCACAAACATATCATTTATACACACGTTGTTTTCGCAGACAGCAAACCAGCTCTTTTGTCCTCACGAAAGCACTTACAAAAGCAGTGTGCTGATCCATTAACCGTTCCAATTTGCTAATCAATTTGCCAATCCAAGGCCAGTTTCCCAGACTGGTATGTTATTGTATGAGCCATTTTGCATTCTAACGCGGCCCGTTACAACATGTATGTAAAAATATTTGCACGTCATGGTTAAATATAAAGTTTGAATTCGTCCTTGCTTCTCATACAATTACTCACTTCATCTACTCCTTCAAATGCATCCCACGTCCATCCACGCTTTACAGGAAGTCGTAATTCCAAAAGATATGCACAGAAAATCATTCATTTTCCGTTTAGATCTTATTCAATTTCTGCATAAAACCGCCTGCCAGGGTAGCTTTATCATTCGTAACGCAGCAATCATGAATGGATCTAGGAAAACGTCATGTGTGGTTTCCCATTCATTTCCCACAAAAGATACAACGTGATGCAGATCAAGTCCATTATCCCTATACAAGGCCCTGAATTGGTTATCAAATGCCGTCCAAACTTCCTCCGCTGCGTTGTTAAGTCACCTGCTCTCTGTTGTCAAGCTATTACACAAACGTGGCGCGGCTGTTCAATTTCAGCTTCCATAAAACATGTGCTCTGACGTCAAGTCCATTGACCTTGTAGTCAACCCTCAGTAAACCTCCTCCATGCACTCCTTCATAGCAATCGGGTCTGCATATCCTTGGTTCTTAAGATGCGCAAAACTCCGCACGACACCTGAAAGCTTGGAATTGCCAGATGCCCCTGAGCATTTGCAGATCTTCTTTTTGTTTAGCTAATCTACCACTTACGCCAGAACTTTGACGCTTTACAATTCATTAAGCTGTGCCAGTGGAAACATCTCATTATACAAGTCCGAACATCACAGCGGAATCCTACCATACAGGCATAACGGAATAGTCTACTTAACAAGTCAATACGGTTTAAGTGAAAGTCAGATATCACTGCGACGTCTCCCTGACGCCCAGCTATTATCAATTGGGGTCATGCTCTCATGAAATCACTTCATCTTCATAGAAGTTCTCTCAATTTACCTAAATTCCACTTTCATGGGAATTTCGACAGTACGACTGAAATTTATCCAAAATAGACTTACTACTCCCTTACTTGGACCTTCACCTGCATGCGCCATTTACATAGCTTCCAGATCCACGTGAAAATAACCGTCAGACATTGCAAACCACCGAAAAGCTGTTTTCAAATATTACACAAAGAGATCAACTCTAAATTGACCGTAAACAGCAAAATTTGTAAATTCGTGATCCTCTGTCCCTTTCAAGGCAACTCCACTTTCATCCTAGGAAGTGTAGCGTGTGACACGAATCAAAGTAAATCCCGTGGATATATGAGCAGATGCAACTGACTTACGGTTTGCTTTGGACTTGCCGCGGGAACAAGTCCCTTCAAGCAAAGAAATGCCCGACATGATAACGTTTCAACCCTGGTAGTCGAGCTTCGAATGGTTAGCAATGACTAGAGAAAAACCACTCCCCATTGTACCCACTGCTTCATCAATTTGATTCATCTTACTATTGCGACGGCATACGCAACGGAAATCACTTTAGCTCAACTAGGGCAAACACTGTTACTTTGTTGTGACGTGGACGCAAGCAAGCTGTGTGCAGATCAATCTCATGCTAAAACGTTCAAACGCTGTATTGAGTAGTAACAGCAGAAAATCGATCGATGCCGAAAACCTGGGCTACTAAAGAGCGAATATTTTCCCCCTACTCAATTCAAAATCTATCTCCAAGTGAAAGAAATTGCCCCCGCAATGCGAAAAATGTCTCCACTTCGGGAGAGTACGTCATATACGTCTTATGACTGGTGGGTCCTCTCCATATCTGTGAACACGTACCTACGTACACATTCCTTCAAAGCCTATCATATCTACACGTACACTACTTTACCTACGCGTTGTTCAAAACAATTCCATGTAACCCATAGGGGATTATTAATAATTAAAGTAGGCGGAAACCCCCAAAGCCATCAATGGCACCCACACTTGCTCAATGAGTGTAGCGTCGAGGACGTTCCTATTCACAACGCTTTATTCCTTTGAATGAACGAAACAACTAATACATAATTTATATAACACCGAGTACTACCGTAGTACTATTCTGAAGGCGTCACATCGTGCGTAGATGCAGCACACGTGGTTTTGTGTAAGTAAACTCTACCACTTCCATTCTTAGAACATTTTGAGTCAAAAGCAAACGAGTCGCCAGGTGCAGAAGTGGCCTGGGTTCGAATACTACCTTACTCCATTTCCGGCCAAATATAGATAAATAAGACCAAACAGAAATCAATTTGGGTCTCAAGCTGCGAATAATGCTAGTACAGCTATAATTTTCTACTCGCAATAAAACCTATAGTTCACCAAAAGGCATTTTTTAATTACCAGACTTACATCAAATGGGTCGGTTTTTCGCTGACATTGATATTATTTTGGGGGCAAAAATTCGACCGTTGTCTAAGCTACTGTTAGACGTAAAGAATGTTTTCTTGCATTCCTTTATTTGTAAAATAAAATTTTAGTCCTTTAAAGTTTTGGGCATGACATGAAAGCATATCATCAACGTTTCCTGGAGATGTTGTCATAAATTGAGCAGTGAACAAGTATCAACGACTAATCTCAACACGCAAAATCTCGTGTCCGTTGCTTCAATCGTCAATCATGGCATCAAAATTGATTTAAGTATCGTATCCATTACTTTTACAAGTTTTAACTAAACATTGGCCACAGCAGTCGTTTAGGGCGAAGGACGATCGTCGACGAAGAACATAGAATGGAATTGAAATTAAGCCGTTGAAAGAAAAATGACACGCTTCCTGTTACTGTCGTTACTGAAAAACGTGATACTTGTAAACAAATGTTTTCTTTCGATGAAGGTCCCATTTTTCTAGAGCAGCAAAGTGACATAGAGAATGCGCTACCCCAATACCTATACGAATCCTCATACTTATTGTCGATCAATGTCGGTGCTACGGAGTCACCGCACGAAGAGAATGGTGTGCGACAGATGTGTCACAACAGAAATCTTAAAACTACAATAATCTTCAAGTATATAATTTATTTCAACGCAAAGATAATGATGAAGTTAATTCATATCCAAAGTTTGTTACTATGAGACGGCTTTGTTAGGATTCGGTTCGATTACAGATCTTCTTCGTTGTTCGGTTATAAGCTTTGACGGACTTTGTTCTTGATAAGCGATAGTGGCAAAACTCCCTTTACTTGGTGCGGAGTATAATTGCTGAATATTTGTTCTCCTTTATATGTAACAGAATTAGCGTAAATAAGTAGCGTAAATTATGACGATCTTTTAAAGCACGCCTGCTTATGCGCAGCAAAATTTTATTGCAAGGGACATTATGCGAGCGTTGTTATCTTTTCACGTAACGCCTATGTTCATTAAACGGTGCATGCCCATTTATGTTTTTCCTTGCCTCTATTTTGGCTATTTGGAATGACGACTCAAAACTCCGCCCTCGATTATCCGAATTTCCGCTTATGCCAACAGTTCACTGCACATTTAAGTTCATGCCGTTGGGGTAAATCAGGATGCGCAGTATACACAAGTTTACTTGCGCTGTCGATCAGTAATAAAAGGGTCAATATGCTTTCAATACTGCAAAGAAAGGCTCTGGAATAAGAAAATTAGTGCATACAACTTCATTCACAAGTACCTTTGATTCCACGGTATTAAGTCTCCCGATAACATTAACTTTGCCCACATCTTTGTCACCTTTTCCTACAACGGATACAATTATATTAGTAAGACCGAATTATTGTAAAACATCAATATGTTCAATGGTTATAGGTAACAATCAAGAATGCCTCGACATGTACGTCTACTCAGAATAACTAGCACAATAAAGTTTACCAACACAGAAGTACTCGACAACAGTTCGGCAACTGTTCGGTAAGAACGACAAATATTTATCTAGTAAAGAATGCTACTGTGTCTTTGTTAAGAGGGTCATCCATGATCAGCTTAGGGCATATGCACGGACCTGCAAACCTGACCAATAGCGGCCAACTATCCGAGAACAACGGATGATAATAATAACGATGATGGGGATACAAATGACGATGTTGCCAACGATGATAATGACGACGGTGATGATAATAACACGATTGAAATGATAATGATAATGAATAGACGTTGATAATAACGACTATTGTATTGTAATATTGTGTGACATACTTATTCCTGACATTCATTACTTGGGAGTCTTCACATTCTTGTTTAGCCCGACGGACCCTCCTCCCTTATAGTTAAGCCAGAGGAACCACCTATTGCTTAGCCCGAAGGAACCCCCATTGCTTAACCGGAAGGAGCCCCCCCCCATATTATCTGTTACCACTAAAGTAGGTCCTATGACATCAACAACGACCGTTTACACACAGATGAACTGCGATGTTTTCATATTTCCTGCCTTCCCTCAAAGTGCATGCGTGTAAAACCCGTTTTCACATATGCAACTTTACAGCAAAATTGGGAGTCAAGAAGGGTCATCGGTTATGTTCAAACAGATTTTGAACAGATAGCTAGTAAACTACTTCGCATCACATCGATGCAGGAATGTTCCGTTGAAAGGCGCTCTCACACTTGAACGCGCCACATTCAACTGCGTCTGAACAAATACCAATAATGGCACTCCTTGGTACTTAAACACAGAAGCACACATTGCACAGTTCAATTGTCTGATTCGGCTAGGCGCTACTGTGATAACCGTTCTGTCTACCACCGTTTCAAACAGCTTTTGCTGTAATTTGAAATCTTTATGCATGTCATTAGTCAGCGTACTGCGTAGTCACAGCACGCCCTAAGCGCTATTCATGTACAAACTAATTACCCATAAAATCGATAGATGACGAACAAATCTTTATATGGCCACAAAATAAAAATAAGCAAAGAAATGTCGGTCCCAACCTATCGCATCATTCCTGTTAATTACGTGTTCTAATTAGGTGCAATTTACAAAAACGCGGCCAATGCTAAGCCTGTGGTACTTAGGCCCCACAGAAATACCATGCTGCTTGAACAAAAGCCTTGTCCGCAACCTCATTAACTCGGTTACTCCCGTTTGTTTGAAACTTGCATATTTGATAGGCTGAGTTGTTTAGTCACAGCGATCCTTCAAGCATCTATTTCTTGTCACCAAGTCAACCCCTTCGCCTGATTAATCTGTTTAAATATGTATGGGGCATCTGAGCCACATTTTCGGACATGAGTAGAAAGTAAACAAAGAGGTGCCATGGAAACGGCGTCTTCTCATCAGGTTACACTGATTGAACGGCCAAGATCACAATGCAACTATTGACATCTGATCATGTAATGACCACAGTTACCACAAATAACGCATCAATGAATGTGTAAATAAATAAATAAAACACGAGATCCTGGAACAATGTCATGAATGGCTTCTTTTATCAATGACTTTCTCTTCGAATGGCTTGATTAATGAATGACTTCCTTTCTGAATGGCATTTTGCTTTACAATCAAAGCACATTGGGATCATGCGTTGTATCGTAACGTTTGGAACGGTTTGTATGACAAATGAGGCGTATCCCACATCAATTATGTACAAGGCCCTACCCAAGCGAGTTTCTTGCGCATAAGTCTTTGTAGAACGAAATTTGTGGGGAAAGCAAAAAATTATATGGTTAAAGGCAGTAGTCTCAAAATAGATACGCAGTCTGATATTTCTAAAGTTACTTTATGTCAAATTTAGACAATGACTTTAACGCTACTTAAAAACATTTCACGCACTCGGAGATTCGGGGACGTAACTGCAAATAATTAAAGCTAACACTACTTTTACTACACAGCTTTTACGCGATATAAGATCCTATAACGAAACTTAGTCAAGACCTTTATGAGTGTACTTGGATGTGTTGACCTGCAGCGTTTCTCCGAGTAGAGTTTCTCCGGGTAGAGTTTCTATAGGTGGATTTTCTCCAGGTAGAGTTCTCCACCATCCAACGTTAGGCAACCTCTCTTAACCGCACTTATAATAACCCCTTGTAAAGAATTCAGAACGTCCCCAGTTTATATCTTTGGGTGCGGACCTAAACATACTACCGCATTGAAACATCTCCGCTTAATACATTTGTCACTTCGGTACACTAGTGACTTCAATAGATATACTCCATAGTTTGTAATCAAAGACTGAAATCCTGTGACCCCCCCCCCCTCCCTCTCTCTGCATGTGACACATTTGTTACATACGTCCAGCAATAATAGGGTAACAAATACTAAATGTTTCAAAACACCACAATTCCAAATAAAATAAAAATAAAAATCAACACAAAAGAATAATAGTATATACAACATAGGGAAAGAATAATAGTATATACAACGTAGGGCTTGGAAATCCTACGTTTCTTTCTGAGTACAATTGATTTTCAGGTTTAAAAGTATGGTTTTTTGGCATTAGTAATATCAAAGCACCACCAAAGTACCACAACTTACAGTTAAATTGGTAAAATTATTGATGAGTGACTAACACTGGTGTGTGACTAATATTAATAACCACGTTACAATATCATATAAAACAGTTACAAGCTGTAAGACGATTGATTGGCAAATTTACAAAGAAAATATAAATTGCAATCTCATGGAGTTGGGAGGATTTGAAATTGTACGTCTAACAAACGCACAAGAGACACAGAAAACAAGTCACCGCCGGGATATGTACCTGTGGCACGCACATTTACGCCATGTGCTCTACCAACTGAGTTAAACAAGGCCCGATGTTAGCATACTCTATTTTTCTAGTCGCTACATCAGCTCCAGCTCCTCAGCCGACTAACATCGAATGTTTTCATACTCAGTTGGGAGACCTGCCCCTACCCACAAAAATGGCATGCCTTACAATCAAAGGAGTACCATATGGCCACTTGCCTGTCCGAAGTCCATTAAAAGTATAACCGAATAAACAGCAATGGAAAGGGCAAGTTTTGGAAAGATACCGAAGAAGTAAGAAAATGCGTCTTCAGCCGAGGCAGCTGATACGATGACTAGAGAAATAGAGAATGCTAATACCAGGGTTCACATAGCTCAGGTGATAGAACATATACCACGACTGCGTGGGTCTTGGGGTCGAATTTCGGTCGGTGACATATGTTCTATTTCTCTAGAGTCTTTCAAAAAATAAATCACATTCACTATCCAACCCCGAATCTCATAACCTGTTTCCCTTGCAGTACGAACTAACTCACGCAAGGTGAAGATTACGCTTGTTGAACGAAAGCAGCCACAACACGACACTCTGCAGTTGATATAAGCTGAAGAGTCAATAGCAAGCAACAATACCAAACGGCCGGTCTCTATCACCTTGTGACTTAAGAGATATAAGCAAACAGAATCGCCTACATCTTAAACAAAAAGAGCCTAGGACCACCATGAAAGTATTCATAGATGAAGGTACGTGCCCAGCGGAAGGCGTATAGATGGAATTCCACGAAACAATGCTTGTACAGAGATTTCGGTGTGTTATTCCACCGTTCCCATATGAACAACTGGCAAAAACTATAGAACTCGCGGTGTTAAGATATCGACATAAACAATAGGCTACATTTATAACATAAGAAGAGACGTACTAATATAGCGAGAGCTGTTGCTCATATTTAAACAAGGGGTGAGTTAAAGTACAAGAAGAGCTGCTTCAAATAGGAGCTTCAATTCCAAAGAAGCTGCGGCCCGCAAAGTGAAATCGAGGGAAGAAAACGTCACGACGCCGTGAACTTCGGGAATCTTTCATAGTTGTACGAGCAGGGGAGACTGGAATAACAAGAAACGATCACCTACGTTTCTTCTGTATGTTAGAGGGCGATAATATGCTGGAAATCCTGAACCAATCTGTGTTCATGATGAGCAAACAATATATTTGCACAAAGAGGGCCTACTAAAGGCCGCATAGGAACACAAGTTATCAGTTCGTAAAGGCTGTTATCAAAGGAAAAAGAACTCCCTTGAGAAACTGTGCTAAGCAGGGGTAAGGACTGTGGACGTGGAACGATCAACATAAGAACAAGTGACGGAAAGAAAAACATTAATCAAAATTGGTTCAAGAGTTTCTTTAAGGGGTACATTAGCAGAAAGTGATTTCATGTCCAAAGCTGGCCGCAACAACTTGTTACTAATTAACATTCTGATCACGGGACTCAGAAATAAAGGAAAACCTTGAACAATTAAATCGCCATGTGAGAAAGAGCAACAACGTCTTCTCTAATAGCAACCTTTCATATCTGAGGAAATTTGCTGATATGGGCCCCTAGAGCTCTATTTTTGCTAATAAATTTAACAAGGCAATTTTAGGGTCTCATATTTCCTAATAAATTCTT
>JAAAKM020002981.1:0-12897 GCA_010016025.2 Alatinidae sp. Z8VKAUB7J3 | reverse complement strand
AACGCACCTCTCCAAAATATCATCCCCAGTCTCTTATGGCCCTGCACTTTCGAAACAAGAAAGCATAGCACGCAAAGACGTAATGTCGCGTGTGGTAAAGCCGTCTGGCCATCTTTGTTTTACCGACGAGTGGGTCCTTCGAACCTCCCAAATTGCGCCCAATGTAGATCTCCCCTTTTGAGGGTCGGGGTTTTAAAATTTGCGATGGTGGGCATGCTCTTATAAATCAAATTTTAATAAGCCCCCTTTCCAAGAAATGAAATTAAAATTCAATGAAAATGCCCCAGTCTCTTATGGCCCTGCACTTTCGAAACAAGAAAGCATTGCACGCAAAGGCGCAATGTCGCGTGTGGTAAAGCCGTCTGGTCATCTTTGTTTTAGCGATAGGTCCGTCCTTCGAACCTCCACATTTCGCCCAATGTAGGTCTTCCCTTTTAAGGGGCGGAGTTTTAAAATTTGCGATGGTGGGCATGCTCTTATAAATCAAATTTTAATGAGACCTCTTCCAAGAAATATAATTCAACTCAGAGAAAAAGTAACAAGTAGGTTGTTAACACAACAAAATTCTTGAATTAACTTTCCACAAATTGTCTACTTCTCCAAAACTTGCAAGCCCCTTAGCTACAATGTTTGGAATGTTCGGTATCTTTATCTACTAGGCTTAGCTTTTAATCAAGTTGAGAAGACAACGTAAACATGCATGTATGGAGGAAAGGGATTTAACAACCACATCGCGTAAGCCAGATCTTTGAAACGGGGCATGTCAGCTTTAGGACCCTATTCTGTTTCCAGTTCTCCCACGCCAAACTTAACGAAGATACACTCATCCTTTTGCGAAGCCGAATTCACGAGCCATGCTTTCAATGCGACTATGCACAGTTGCTTCTAATTTTCACTTTCTTCTGCAGGCAAAGGTACTTGCTGGGTAGTGAGCATGGCATTATTCTAAAAACTACACAGCTTAACGTCTAAAAATCTGTATCGCATCCAAAGAACAAGTTGCAGACCCTGTTCTGCATAGAGACGTCGAGATTTTGTCAACTGAGTAGTATTCCAGTTTATTTTTCACATGTCTTGATCTACCAGCTGCAGCAGTAACAACGCATACAAAAACGACACATTTCCGTCTGGCGAGGATATATGATTGAATACTCTGCCCTATTTTCAAGAGTGCCCATAGTGAACATTTCCCATAATACGCTCCCCAACTGTACTTGATGATTTCGCCCCCATCGCAGGCAGCAAGCCCTTATAGATCATTTAAACTACAAAAGTTCTAGAAACTAGGGTTTGAACACAACGACTTCGAAACTACAGTCAAAAATCAGATACCTGTATTTCCCCAACCTAAACATGAAACCATCTACAGAAGCCAAAACATACACACGACGAACGAGGACATTTTGCAGGCACTTGCAAGTTTTCACATAACAATTAAGTAACAGAAAATCTCCACTTTAATCAGAAAATATAATGAATGTCTTAAGAAAAGCCAACATTTCACAAGTATCTTATTTGCAATTAAAAACAATTTAGCCAAACTTACGGGGAACGTCCTACTGTTATCTGAAACATCCATCCTGGTCTCAGTGTACGCTACCCACAGCGAGAGTAGACAGCGACATAGTGGGTAACGAGAAAAAAGAACTGGTAACCAAAAATCAAGAAGCCCACGGCGTCCTCCCCGTAAAAAGTACAGTCTTATCTCTGTCTCGGTCGATTATGCATTCAGCACTATATAATAGTATTAAATAAGCATATGTTCGTCACAAACGGTACACTAACTCGAGTGTCGTTATCTACCATCTATTAATGACGATACTGAATGCGTGGTCCGGTAGTTGTCTTGAAAATTAAGCTTCTCACTCCATGTTCTCCATCAAGGCTCGAATTGCCGGAAGTCAATCCAAATATATCCCATAAGGACAGAAGGTACACGAAGCGGCTAACAACATCCGATCTGGGCCATCCAGACTGCAGAAGGTGCATTTAACAAACACTTGGCGAGGTGCACAGAAGAAAACTGGCCCATATCTTATGAACGCAATAATAGTTAGTCCTACTTACTACTTGTAAGAAATTAGTATGTACCTATTTCTTAAGCAATATTCCTTTTACTTGGAACTGCAAGTCTGGGCCTCAAAGCCCTAATCTTATACGTTACGCGTACTAACTTCCACTCCTCGACATGAGTGGCATAACTGTAAAATGTAAACTAGTAGCCGCTTAAGAATGCCTCCGTTAAGAATCGATTTCTAGTCCGACAAAATCTTGTCTTCTTTCAAGGGCATCATAGCTCTGCTATATTAAATTTCCATGTTGCATTGAACTAGCCACAAAATTAAGATGACAGTCAGGAAATGCTAGAAGGAAAGAAAGAAAACAACTTCTTACAACCAGATTCTGTCAAAAAAACACTGATTAATTTTGAAATTAATCAAACTGAAAATTTTGTTAATCAAGTGGGGCAATATATTTTCCTGTCCTACGACTCTGAAGCCACCATACATTTATGTTGTGGACGAGGAATGCCGACACATTTTATAACCCCACCCCTCACAATGACTCAACCAATATTCACCAATACACTCAGACGTCCTTTCACCTGTTATCGAGCGTCGCGTTGTACCGTAGCCTCCTGGGACCCCCCTTACGTCCCTACCCCTAACCCGCAAATCAAGTCGCATACCCCGACTTGCTTGAAGCCTTCCTCTTATCAAACCCCAGTTTCCGTTGAAATTGGCGAACATCAACAAGCGTTTTAGAACCAGTCACAATAAGAAGTTAAGACTTCAAACACAGCAGACAAACACTCATGGTGATACGCTTGAGTAGTCATGTTCAACAGCACGACAGGAACTCCAAAACTCCTCATGTCGACTGCATTGTGATCATGCTTAGATGCAGAACGGTCAACAAAGAGAACTCAGCTTCAAGCACAATGACATGCCATCGTAAAATTGATCATTAATGTGGTTGTGATGTCTTTCACGAGGACGAGCAATCGTGGCAACTCAAGTACAGTACAAAAGAATGCGAGCGGCCAAAATAAGGTCGACATCTTAGATAAAACCACGAGGAAAATGAACAGACAGTGCTTCAGAACACCTGCCGTTAATATAAATCAAGAGTGATCAATCACCGTGATAACACCGGGGAAAGGCCATTTCGAGTTGTACGTTTTGACAGCATCAACCAACAACACCCAAAGACCTACAACGACCGCCGCCTCCTCAATTTTTAATGGACATCACAACTTGTAGACTATAAAATACGTGTCCAAGTGCATGCAAAATTCCCGAGTGAAAAGTGAGGTAACTGAAAAGCAAAACAAACTACAGTTACAACGTGTGCGAGAGAACTAGACTTGTCAATAACTATCAATTATATCCTTACAGCTACTGTTATCGAAGGACGGTCAATGGTCACCAGTTCAACATGATTAACTAAGAAAATCGGTGAACAATAACAAAAGTGGTGCGATTTAGCCACTTGAACTGTTATCATTGGGTCCATCGACACCCCTGAAAAACGACCTCATTAAACAATCACTTTCACAAAGAGAAATAGTGAACGACGGGGCTCTCCTCCAATGCACATCAAAGCAAAACAAAACGACCACGTGACTCGTATTAAGAACATTTCTGGTCACAAACAATTTGTAATGTTTATATCTTGAAATTCTGCTTCACCAACAAAGGGCCCTTAGTTAGTGTTCATGTACTAAACACAGTCGAGTCTTTACTTTCAGCTGGTACCCGCTTGATACTTGATCGTGAAATTCTAAAAATAAACACCCAAAACCTTTTATCTCCTTTAACACAACTCATTGAATGGCAGTTCTGTTACCAAACTGCATATAAATGCACCGATTGGTATGCAAGCAAACACGAAATGTCACCCGAAAATGCAAATACCTGGGAAACTAACAACACAGGCACTTTCCAAAACCAAGAAAACACATACTTCAGCCAAAGTTGCTGACCACACAATCCGTATACTAATCCAAAGTACGTATACTATTGGCAAAGAATTCCTCCATAATACACTTCTAAACACAGCAACCTCACTAACATATGTTAAGCACAATTATTGGGGGGCCTCGCCTAACGTAAGCAAAACAAAACATAAATACGAATATCCGCACTTAAAAACTGATGGTCATCACCGAGACATGAATTTCTCAAGTAATCTGATAAACTGAATAAATATCGTAGTCTATCGTGTATGACAATGTTACATTGACCTGGCATGTTTCCTTAAGTATATGCAGGGTTTTAACACTAAGTGAACACAATGTATGCTTATGATAAACAACTTTGTCACATTTTTTCTCAACCATAACGGTGCCCTGCATCAGAAGCACAACAATATCATCATGTATATTTCATCCAAATCATGGAAATCAACCTTACAAAACCCATATCAACAACTGACGCAGTAAGGTGTCCATAGTGACTGAACCCAGTGCCGATCTGGCAGAGTGGGCACAACCCACAATGATGATGATTACAGCTCAGACTGACGTATAGTGGAAATGTCGGTTTCGCGGCCATCTTTGGAAAACAAACTCCGAGTAATACGCGCTCTATTGACAACTACATGCGAACACGCGGGAAGAAGAAAACAAAGCCCACGTGCTTTTCCTAAATACTGCACTTGACGCTCTGACGAACCCATATGGATGGATAGTCCTCTTTAAGTACAACGTGACAGATAAAATCACTGATAAGTAAAACCACGAGTATGTGGGGATACAATATTCTATTACACGGTTACATTAAACCACAAAACAAGATATTTTTCATTTTTGCAGTATCCAATTCTAACAAAAGAATAGACTGTCAACAGAGAGGTCACTTTTTTGGCATGTAGAACTAATCCATCGCCATGTTGTCCATTATACTCGGTCGATAGTGAAAAAGTCGCTAGCCGAAATAAGTTAACAATAGACTAACTACATTTATATTACGACCAAATGCTTCTCGACCCATCACAATTTTCAGGGCGTGCAGACATGTTGGATTTTCCTTCGATCGACCTGTAGTTACGCAGGCCACATTATAAATCATCGAGGAAAGGATTATGAATGGCCGACATCTGTATTACAGGTAAAACAAGTAAATCTAGAACTGCAATAGGATCGAGAAGCAACATGGTTGTGACCATTTAGCTGCAAAAACGGACACGCCTAAATTCCCACTACAAGCATGAAAACTCGACTACACCAAAGAAGAACAATACACATTCAAAAACTGACAGACCAACCATGGACAAGATTACTGATGACTTAGTGCCTTATCGCTTTCACTGTAAACTAAACCACAGTAGAAAAGTCTACACTCTAATAACCACAGGATGAAACTATTTTCGAGCAAACCATGGTCCCGAGACAACGATCGTTGCCTCAAAATGTTACGTCTGATCGAAAAGCATGGACATCAACGGAGAGCAGCGGCGAGTTGTCAAGCAATAAACTATCGACGCGGGACAAATCCAAGGAAGTTGAATAATAGTTCGTAAGCTAGTGGATGTTAACCTAAATCCTATTTAAGGTGAAATGACAGCAATACAGAGTAATACAAGACTCTATTGACCACGGTCTGTGGTGACAAAGAACAGAAAATTGCCACACCTTACAGATCTTGTTCGCACCAAGAAATCAACCGTTCCCAGGTTTTAGGATAATGTTCTAAATATGACAGATTGCCCAGGAAATATTCTCAACTTCAGCAGTAATTGTGTCGCAACACTGTGTTGTATGCTAGTCTTGTACTACGACCTTGATCAAAGAACTGTCATGGAGGCAACGCAACCAACGGTTGTTAAATAAACAGCAAATAATAATTTGTCTGAACACGTGAAACTTCTTCAATTTCAGATTTAAACAGAGGTGTTTACATTAGTGTGTTGAAATTGTTTATTCTGGGTATCCAAGTCTTTCAAGTGGTGAGAGGATAACGTAGAGGCCACTATGTCTTCCTGCTCGAGTGAGTTAAATGGCCATGGGGACCCGTCTGAGACGTTTTAATACGACCAAAGCTCATCGATAAAAATAAAGTATACTCTGAAACTCTGAAGTACCCCTTAGTGTCATTTCTGCATCTTACAACCAGTTTATCGCTCATCATATACCAACAAACTTCGGTCAATAACTAGGTTAGAAAAGGGCGTTGAAAACCGCCATTAACAGCTTCTGATACCAAAGGGGGACACAGACGAATAATTACGTGATAACATCCTGCAAACAACCTCATCAATGTAAATAAATTTAACAACATACCTGGACAAGATGATCTATATTCTCATAAAATATTCCTACTAAGCTTCTGCTTTAGCCTTCTCTTCTTCGGTGGCATCACCATTAACCTGGGGAGTCGTCGTTTCTTCTACTTTGTCGTCGCTGCTAGGAGCTGCCTCCTCGGTTTTCGTCTCTTCTGATTCCTTAGTCTCTTCGGTTGCTTCTTGTTTCTCCTCAGCCTTCTCTTCGGTACCCTCGGCTGGTTTGGCTTCTTCGGTTGGGGTAGCAGCATCTTCAGCCTCCTTTTTGTCCTTGCTCTTCTTCTTTGACCTCCTAAAACTTAATCGCTTTGGCAGGTTTGGTTCTGGTTTGTCACCTTGAACCATTTCATCCCAGTCACCCCACAATTCCTCCTTGACACTCTTGCAATACGTCTCCAGGTTAGGAAGATTATTTTTTATGTACTCGGACTGGGGTGAATTTATTCCTACGTACAATATGTTACTGAGTAACGCAAAAGCGACAGCGTCTATAGTGCTGGGTTGCTCTCCCATAAGGAATTTCTTCGATCCGAGGTATCCAGACAAAGCTTGTAAATCTTTCTCTGCAATTGCAAATATCTCATCCTTCGAATGTCTGCCAAGGCCATGGCCCTCCAAGAGGCCTTTCATTTTCCTCTGTGTCATCTTCATCTCCACAGTGAACGCTATCCCTCCACCTGAATTGGGTTGTATTAATTTTTTCCATTCCCCATAATCGCTGATCCATCGATGGTAGGCAACAGTCCAACTCGTATTTTCCTCTAACATCACTTGAAGCGCACGACTTGTTGCTTTTTGCTCCTCATTCAAATGTCCATCCACATCAAGTTCGAGTGTCTTGACCAAATAGTCCCAAGCAAAGGTAGAATCGGCAACTCTTTCCCCCTTATACTCAATCCATGGCATAAGTCCCTTCTTTGACATTTTGTAACTGTAAATATTGCTGTAAGGAATCTTGTACAGTCGTAATAATGTCTCCAGCTTCAAGCAGAATATAGAGTAACTTACAACGCTTTTACCTGGCGGGAACTGATGCAATAGAACTTTCGGTGGTGACTCTGGTGCTGCCTCCTTTTCTTCTTCAACCTCTTCAGCCTTGTCTGCCTCTTCTGGCTTCTCTGAAGGAGCTTCGGCTGCTGCAGCACTTTCCTCAGTTTTAACCTCGGCTGCAGGTTCTGAACCTGACCCTCCATTTTCTTTGATCTCCTTAATGACAGTCGTAGAAGTTTCCTTTTGACTTACATCGTTGTCTCCACCCTCTATCACCGTTGTGGTAACTACAACTTCGCTTACAACAGCTCCGTCTTCGCTTGTTTTCGTCGTGACAGTTTTTTTTTCAACTACTTCAGTTACTTCTGTATGTGTGACGGTACTTTCTACTACTTCGGCCATTCTCTAAATTCAGACAGGCACTCGATCTAACAGTATAAACGCAAAGAACCTCGTACTATTAGACGTAGACAACATCCAACAACTGAACGGAAAATCCTTGTTAAGAAATCTTCGAACAACGCCCTATGAAGACGAACGTTACACAGCTTGCACTTTATGTTGTAATTTATGCAAAAATTTCTCGCGGATCAATTGTTCTCTAAACCAATCACAGTTCACAGACTAGCAATGAGGCGCGAAGTGGCCTGTAGCTGTTCAGATTCTGTATTTGCCATGATTTGCACAACCACATGTCGTTTTGCTTTCATGGTCACTTGGGTGTCATCCGTCGGTCATTAAGCAATACAGGATAGAACTCTTGTTTCGGACAAGAATCAGGGCGTTTTCAGAAATCAGAGTACACAAACAAGAACATCCAAAATTTTCTTACTGTGGTCAAAGCTAACATGGAAAGTGACAGGCTCATTTAGTCAGAATTGGCGATTTGGGTAGGAGACGTCTGTCTGTGGGTATTGTTTGATCTTATCATATCGGTTTGCGTGAACAAAAATTATTTTGAGCTTATTCATAACCTTGACACCGTTGGGCGTTTTCCCCTCGTTCGAGTTTTCCACGTTGCTAAGACTCGGGATTCGATTATTTTTCTTGCAATATATACCCTGGAAGAAAAATATTCGATGTTTTGTTTTCCTTAAAAAAATGCTTCACAACAGGCTCTCAGGCAAGTGGATAAGCTGACCCATACATGGGGATTGCTTCATAAACATACCAAAAACCTGCAAAACTTCAAATAATATTAACATTTAAGCTGACTTTTACGTGAAATCGAGGCAGAAATGGTTACAATAAGATCCTTGTGACGCAACCTTTCGGTCATCTGCAAGTTTTGGGACACTCAACTTATTGCCAAGTCATCCGTACTTCACTGATCAGGTTACTGCACCCAAAGGTATGGGTCGTGGCATAAATCTAAATTTTAATTTACGTCAATTTGCACCATCCTCTCTATTTTTAGAAAAGGTTTTTGAAATTAGAGTTTATTGTAGATGGGGAAAATAAACAAATACTTAAGCAAAAGAATTTATCTTGACGTCATAAATTTGAAATCTTCAACTGGAGGAAACATTTTCCTTGCTGATGTGTGGTATGGGTTTGGGCAATTGACACTGTTTTGAACCTTGAACTGGCAATGTTATTGAAAACTTTGGGTGGGCTTGTGAATGGGAGATACTGACCGGATTCGGGGGGGGGGGGTATTACAGCAAAAACAAACAAAAAAAGTAAATCAATAGCAAGAGTGTTAAGTTAGAGTGCGAGTGTGTGAGTAGAATGTGGTAGACAAAAACAGTATTTTTTTCTGTGAGCCCTCTCCACTTATTAAATCCTTGCGCGGCGCGAATTGCGGCAGCAGCGGCTTTATATCTCATTTTATCTTTGTGTTATTTGTTAAACTTGTAAATTATCTCGCTGTGAATTGAAAACTAAATATCAATCCTACCGCAATCTCAATGACGACCCCCCTGTGGAAACCCCTTTCCCTTTTGGAAAGAACGGACCGCGTGGAATGGCCCCACTGCTTATCAGGGGGCTGCACTGAGAGATTGCTATGAAAGTGCATCACTGCACTCAGAGATAGCTATAAAAATGCATCGCTTTTCCGCATTTTGGCAAGGAATGGGTGTAGTATCTGTTTTCGTTGATGACAGATTCTTTCCATGATCCACGAGAGTCGGTCCTACTGGGCGGTTGAGCATGCCTTATGGCTTGCCTCTCTGCCCGGTAGCCTAAATTGAGGGAATTTGCCCTTTGGCGTCAAGCTGCCTTTTACTTATTGGTTAGCCTGTTTGGTAATTTTTTTTGTTTTTTAGGATAATTTCAAAATCGGACGTCAAAATCAGGGGTCTTTGATTGAGAGATTGTTTTGGAAGCCCCCAAATGATTTTACCAATTCTTCCTTGTGTTGGGTATTGTTCTTATTCTTGATAACGTGTGCCAGCCCTCCAATATGTCACTCTGTGGCCCCTGGAGGCTACGTGGTTATAACCTTACTTTGGTCACATGTGTTACTTATGCATCTAAAATGAGACGGCGGTAGGTAGCGCATTTGACGACTTTTAAAGTGCTGCTTTCTTAAACTTATACAAGGGGCAAACCTCTCCCAATAAATCTCGCACAATTTTACTTATTAGTTTATTGCTTCAACAGAATCCTCTTGAAAAATCCCTTTGCTGTCACTGAAACCCCATAAAATTTTTTGGCAAGTGGTTTAGCCCTCGGTTTTTGTTCTGTGAAGGGGGGGGGGGTGATCTGAACGACACTGTGTCCAAAACTACCAGATATCCACTCTAGCCTCACATGCCCCCCATGTTCTGTTGGGTGCGACGCCTCAAAACGTTGGAAAAAGGGATGGATGAGGAAGGGATTATGGAAGGATGGTAGGGGTGGCTAAGAAAATAACCAGGGGGGGCAGAAAGTTTGTATATTGCCAAGCAGGTAAACAAATGAAAGGTAGATTAAAGCAGGTGGGGTTTATAGAAAAAAAGAATGCAGGAAAGTTGATAAGCAGGCAAGCAGATTAGCACCCAAATGAGCAGCAAAGCAAAAGGCAAAGGATGAGGAGGTAGGTAATCTGAAAATAAAGTTCCTGGAGGAAATGGCGGTTGATACTCGTCACGATAGGAAATCAAGCAGGCGGACAGTCAAGGAAGAATGTAATCAGAGCGGCATAAAACTTGTGCGGTATAAAAAGCAAGCAAGCGGTATAAAAATCAAACAGAGTAACAGACAAAGAGGCAAGCAACACGCAGACAAAGAAGTAAGCAGGTAGCTTTGTGGCGGGCTGGCAAACAGGTACTAAGCCCTGCTGCCAGCCGATGAAACAACATATCTTTCATACAGGAAACAATGAAAGCATGTATCCAGGCACTGGCAAAGTTATAGTTATTAAATGAATGGCTGACTGACTAACCGACTGACTGATTGAGTTACTAACTAATTGAAAACAAACGGACGAACTTACTGACTAATTAACCAATTAAGTAACCAACTAATTAACTAACTATTTGAAATGACGAATCAACTGGATTAATAGAAGCAAGAGAACGATGGTCAACTTTGTGGACGGCCTGACTTGGTAAACGATAAACAAACAAACAAATGCGTGGCTGAATGGATAAATGGATCAACAAATGGATGAATGAAGGAAGGAAGGAAGGAATGGACGAGTGAACGAGATGGATCAACGAATGGATGAATGAATAAAGGAAGGAAGGAGTAGACGCGTGGACGAGTGGACGAGTGGACGAGTGGACGAGTGGACGAGTGGACGAGTGGACGAGTGGACGAGTGGACGAGTGAACGAGTGGACGAGTGGATGAGGCCTGCACAGGCCGACTTAGGTACTTGAAGATGTTGTTATGATCATGACGGTGATCGTGATAATGATGACAATGAGGATCGCGACCATGATCATGATAACGATGAGTTTTATGTCTAACATTCTTCAGTTTCATTAAGTAATATTAGATCTGTGTCCATCTTAACAGACCAAAGCTTTGCAAAATATTAGAAGCATAGGTCTACAGGTCGAGAGAAGAAGTTGTCATGTACCACCCCTGCAACCGAGGGGTACGCCACTTACTGTGACAAACGCACTGCACGAGATTTAGGTCAAAACAAGAGGATTCCTTGAAGATTTCTTTAAAACGATTCGATAACCTGCGCACGAGATTTTCTTAAGAGGTTTACCCCTTGGTCGTAGCATAGTTTGACTTCTCACACGCGTTTCATTGCCCTTCCTATCAACAGATTTATTTATGGAAATCAATTTCTCCAGAAATCAGTCCCAAATAATTGTATACATTTGCTTTACCTCCTTTCTATTGTTGAAACCTTGCGACATCCGTCTCCTCGTTTTCAACGTTTTCTCTCAATAACCATGTTGCATATTGTTTCAGAAATGTCTGGAAGAAACAGAAAGATGATGTTCTTCTCTTGCCTAGGACACCGACATGTTTGATCGACTTGCCAATTTTAGTAATAACAGAACACTGGCAGAAGGTTTGCCACATCTCCATGTAAAATTTAAAAGTGGGTACGTCTCCTCAAGTTTGATTATAAGCTGTATGTAGTACAAGAATTTACGTGCAACAAATTTTCTCAAACAGAACCAACAAGGGGCTGTCCTAGACGTCGTCCATTCACATATTGATGACCTTTGGTTAAGTTGTTACCGATTGTGCTCTTTTGCATATTTCCTCTAACGATGTAAAAATATACACATCTTCAAATTTCAAAAATTACAACCATGCGGGACATCATTCTTTATTATATTGCTCACATATCGAGCACGGTGGTAAGAGATATTGCCTATGCTTACTTTTGTTGTGAACCAGAGTTTTATTGTAAAGATCGTAAGAACTTCTTCAAACGACTCTTTTTATTATTCTGCACAATGCGTGAACAAATTGTATCAATTGTATAACGGAAATATATTTAACGATTTGTTACGCTACTTGCATTTCGAGTGTGAGAAAAACAGAAAACCTAATCAATTATGTTTATATGAGCAAAGTTATAATTGTTCGTATCCTTTGTGTGTAATACACGAAAAACATATAATTGTCTTCATAGTTCTGTTATCTCGCGCATTTTGTACAGTTGCTTTTCTCTGTTCAAGGTCTTGGGCACAAAAATAAATCGGAACAATCCATGGAGGTCTTGTTGAAAATGAGCACTTTCTTTCAAACTCCGACGCTTAAATCTGTCAGACTACATTGTCTCTATATTCAGATATTGAAATCTACCTTGGAATCAAAGTACATACGAAATGTTCAACCACTTCATCATCTTCAATCACACCACAAACACCAGTAGTATTATCATCATTGTCATTGTCATCATCATTATTGTAATAATAATAATCGTTATCATCATCGTCATTCTCATTGTCACGAGCATTCTAGTCATTGATTTTACCAATTTTAATTTATTTTATTAACGGAGGAAGATCAGCTGGGAACGGCCCTTTTCTCGGTAAGCAGGTAACAGAATAAAAATATGTTTACAGTACGTACATCTTGTATATATCACAACGAATACTTTATTAAGAGTAAACTTTTCCTTCGGGGCACAAAGGGTCCATAGACCTTTAAAGTAAGATTGAATTACTTATCAAGAAGCATTCCCTCTGCTCCTTCCTTCCTGGAGGTATGAACCATCTTG
>JAAAKM020002979.1:0-12899 GCA_010016025.2 Alatinidae sp. Z8VKAUB7J3 | reverse complement strand
CCGATATTGACACTTTAAGCCGATGCAAGTCCCACGACACGCCGCCACAAACATACAGTTACAAGTTACAAACATACAGCAACAAGTTACAAACATACAGTTACAAGTTACAAACATACAGTTACAAGTTACAAACATACAGTTACAAGTTACAAACATACAGTTACAAATCACAAACATAGTTACAAGTTACAAACATACAGTCACAAGTCACAAACGTACAGTTACAAGTTACAAACATACAGTTACAAGTTACAAACATACAGTTACAATTACAACACAATATCTAAAAGTACGGAATGAACTTCAATATGTCATCTCTCTCGCACTGTTAATACATTAACTGTGACCATCTATAAGCGACTGGAATACTGGAATATGTGTTGAGGTGGGAACATATCTTAACAGCAAGTACTGCCAGGAAATCGCTATTCTTTTAATAATAACCACAAAGACCGACTGTGTTTTTGACGAATAATGTATTAGACGCATTTGACTAATAATGTGATATATAAGGATTATAACGGAGATTTTTTTTTTGCTTGTTTTCTCAACTTCGTCCTCGTGGGTTAAATGTACTACTTTCAAATTATTAGTCACCTAGACATAACTGATCTTAACACACGAGTGCCTTCATTCCCTTGATATTTAACTGGCAAAAACAATTACGATAAAAACCAGATCAAAACAATGACAAAAAAGCATTAATACTACGTTTAGTCACTCTATTTCAAAAGAATATCTTTATTTTGAAACTTTAATTAATCAATAAATTAAATCTATGAAAATGGTACACTGGCCTGTGTTCATAGGGCAATGGCGTCATCATTTGCGTACTCTACACCAAATAGAGGCAACCATAATAAACAGTTACCTTTCAAGATGATTGTAAGATCATCGTGGTTGAGATCCTTCAAAGAAAGGAGAATATCATTATGTTAGACATCTATCAAATGCCCACCCATTATCTACCTCATTAATAAAAATTTTCTGGATAAATCGGCAGTATTTAGGGTTGAGTTATTTTCTTTGATTTCAAACCTACAGCAACACAAAGAAGCACAATGGAATGCTACCGCATCCGTTCTTATCTGTATATATTATATGATCATATATGATTGATGTGGGCCTCTTTCGTGCATTATACTGGAACAAAGTGTTGACGATGGTCATATGATTCCTTCTACAGAAGTCTACCATTTTCTCTCCTTTGTCATTCCTCATGCCTAACCCTAAATGAGCAACTTCTCTTTTCCCACTGCTGTCGCCGACTAAAGCTTTTAAAGGCACAAAGTGTGGACAAGAAAATCTTTATTACTCTCACCACTCGTTAGTTCTTCGATCTGGTCATAAATCATATCAATGTCCTCCTACGAGGCATCTGAAATGGGCAAATATACAACAATGACGGTAAGACCTATTGGTTCAGCACTCAAGCTGACTTTTAGCGGTCTATCGCTACTGTGGGTGATCTTTGTGCATCTGGCAGTAGATCCATCTAGTAGAAGAGAAAAGCAACCCTCTTGATTTTGGGCACCTCCAGAGTAGATAATCCGTACTCAATCACTAAAAAACTCGTCACTATCTCTATCTGACTTCTGTTAGAACCAGGATATTTAGATTGCATCGTTTCATTTCCCTCTTACTGTTCTCTAACTTTCCACTGAGGAACATTGTCCAACATTCCAAGTTTCTATTTTGATTGAGTTTTAATGTGCTTTTTAACTGTTTTGCTTTACATAAGGGTTTCGCAGGTTGACGACCTGAGAGGCCTTACTTCCTCTCCTGCCGGACGCTGCACCAGCAATTCTGCTGCTCCTGTTCACGTCGTTCATCTGAACAACTTTTCTTATTTTGTCCATGAGTAAAGTAGGGAAAAGTAAAAGAGAAGTAGTTTCCCGTAACCTTTCTCCTCGCAGGCCGGCTAACTAGCGCATGGTCCAGCTTACTACGGCCTAAAACGCCTGCTATTGCCTTTCAAAAGGGTTTTCTGCCAACAATTCCATCCACCACTGCCATTACCCAGGGCTTCACTGGTTTTAGTTGGGAGATTCCTCATCCTAGGTAGAGTGATGGTATAAGGTCTACCTCATTGAAACCTGACACTATTTAACCCATAGATGGGACACAAACGGGTACTACCACTCTCGGCCAGAGAGGACCTGGGAGTAATGGTGATTACGGGGTTACTCAATTTTGGCCACGCCTATGAAACTCCGGAGCCGGAGCGTAACCAACGGATGCATTTTAACGTCATGCCCCTAACCCAAATCAACACTATATCAATATTCTTCTTCGTTTCCGAAGACTTCAGTTTTCTGTAGCCGAAGTAAACTATTTCCGAATTGCAAATAAACCATCTTTGACTTTAAAAAATGGTCACAGATTCTAGGTTTAAAGTCGCCTTTAATAATGGCACTCCCTTCTAAATTCAGCCTTCTGAGTATTCCATCCCCGTGGTACGGTCAAATATCATCTAACATACTATCTTTTGATGATTATATTAGCAGAAAAATACTTACAACAACAACCGCATTAAACGAGAAACGAAACGAAGCCGTCTGGAGATTATCTTTTGATGACTGAGAGTAGAATTGTCTACTTTTAGAAAGATGAGTAGATTGGAAACCAAAGAAAAGGAGGATACAAAAGGGAAGAAAAGCAAATACGTGTGGCGAAGCTGGAGCTTTACCCGGGGGAAACAGAAAGAGGAGGAAGCAAAAGAACACAAATACGTAGAGGAGGGAAGAAGAGTATGGGGCGAAGCTGAAGGTTTAACGGGGGGGGTCCGAAAAAGGATGTAAAAGAACACAAATGAGTGGACGGGGGAAGAGGAGGCGCCAGGAGAGGACTGGAAATTGAGAAAGGAGGAGGTAATGAAATTTTGGAACAGGTAGGGAGAGGCAAAAAAGGGTACGCGCAGGATAAGGTGGTACAAGATGCAGTGGAGGCAGAAGAAATGATGGAACAGGAAGGCATTGAATAAGTGTATGAGTGCAAGAGAAACATGAGGTAAAAGTAGAAAACGGAGAAGGCATGCGCGAATAAATCTCAATATCAAAATCACTGCCACCTATTCATTTACACTGAATACATACCTCTCCCTTGTCAAGCTTTGCTCGTTCTAGATTATCAAAATACAAATTCGGTCGAGTTTGATCAACAGCGGGTAGAAGTGCCTCTGGCCTTTGAAGCCAATTCATCAATTCATCTGGATTCCGACTTTCTAATGCTCTGTTAATTGAATTGACGCATGAGCCCACTACAAGAAAACAGAGAAAAAGACACTTTCAATACCACCGTAATACTACAAACCTCTAGTAAGTGACACTGTGTCCTCAGAGTTCTAAAACACAAGAATTTACAGTATAAAATAACATAAATGGAGGGGCAATCCTTTCACTTGGATTTGATTTTTGATTCTTTCAATTTGTGTCCCAGCACGCTGCCAACTGCAAGGGGTATGGCACATGTCCACAAGATTTCTTGAAAAAGAACCCATTTCGATGTGATTCCAGAATCTAGACCTCTTATCAGATCTAACTACCTTAGCAATATGGCAAATACTTAACAAAAAAACCTTATCAGCATTGGGCCCCATCTTAAACTATCCTAAAGAAACAATCAAACAATCAAACAGGCTAACTAACATTAAAATAGCAGCTAGATCGTCCAAGTGCAACATCCCTCAATATTGGCTGCCAGAAGGAGAAGCACACCATGAGGCACGATCAACCGCCCACTGGGACTGCCTATAAAGGGTCATGGGAAGAATTTGTTATGGATGATTCTGTTCGAAAGGTACAAAGTTACGTTTATGAAATATTGTCAATATCGGGATTATGGTTCAATACAGACCTGTTTCCCCACAGTCATGCTTGTAATGCTCTTCAAAGAAATAGGTTACGAAAATTTTAAAAAAAACAAGTCAGTAAGGTTCGACAAAAGGAAGAAAGTGGCCCTTACTTTGCCTTGCTCGGTCTGCGAAGTGGTTAGCATTGGTAACAGAGCCCTGAATTTCACTTTGCGTCAGCAGAGCACTTGGGTTGCTTTCTCTCTGTATAGAAACAAAAAAAGATAAGATCAACAACTGCCAATATTCGATTTCAATATTTTTTGCATGATACCCGCGAAGTATCCCTCCAGGTCTTCAGATCTATAAATGGCAAACACATGGAGTGACACCCATACTAATTAAGGCATAAGTAATGGGTGCATTCAAATTTTCAGTAAAGGCACATCCTTTAACAGTCACCCAAATTAAGGACTTCCAGTGAATTCCCGCTCTCCTACATTGTCCAATCTTATGGCATCAGCTTCCCAAACCGGGTCTTTTTTGATACGCGAGCCTACTTTCTAGTGGAGCTAAGGGCAACTATCATGTACTCAAATACAACACAAGCAAGCTTTCTGAATTGCACAGTACAATTAACGTTCTTTGGTACCTCGTCAATCGGCCATGGGCCTGGCAATCTCTCAATCAAAGACCCCTGATGAGCAGTGGGTCCACACTTGAAACTAACCTAAGTAAACAGAAAAACAACCAAACAGGCTAACTAACAACTAGACAGCAGCTGGGGTGTCCAATGGCAACGCCCCTTAATTTCGGTTAACGAGCTGAGAATCCAGCAGCGAGGTAGGCTCAACCGCCCAGTAGGACAATCTTCACCGATCACGGAAAGAATGTCATCACTGATAACAGATAGTAGACCCATTCTTCGCCAAACGGCAGAGAAGCCATGGACCTGGCCCAACCCTATCACAGATAATAGCACTAAAATGAGAGTAAGCAGATACCTCATTAACACAAGAAGTAATTAATCCAAATCTTGACAAAATCGTAAAAAATCGGTCCTAATTGACATGTCATGATTATAGATAATACACAGCGAGATAAATATAAAACTCTAACTTCCTTCATGTCTCAGCATAGAGATTTTATTTCCGTCGAATTGGTTTAGTTCCATCACGTATATAATGATTGAAAGCGCCCATGACATGAAGAGTCCAATTTGCAAGTAGCAGACACTAATGTATTAAATACGGCAGACAGTTACCTGAGCTTTCATTCTCTTTTCATCCTGCAAGTTTTGCAAATACCAGCCCCCGTTGTCTGATGCAACACCGGACAGACCAGCTTCCTTAGTTAGCAAAGCTTGAAGAAGTAAATGCTCGTTGCCTTTGTCAATAGCAGAATTAATGGAGTCCACTGCCACAGTCACTGCAAAGGAATTGGTAATGAATTGTAGAAACGTCGCGCAAAATTGATTTACCTTGTATAGTTAGGAAATAAACCGATAATGTAATCATCATTATGATTTTTATACGGTAACAGGCCCGATTATATCGATACAAACATGAGCTATATTAAAAAATTTGAATCTTTATTGAGCAAATGATGTGACAAGCGCCGTCAATAAGGCAACAACACACGTTTCTAGAAATCTTTAGAGAAATATCATTAATAATAACTATGTAGAGTAGCAACCCCGCAGTATTAGAATATAGCTTGTACAGTAAAAAAACCCACTGAAATCGCTTAAGAACTTGTGTTTGTTTCCGATCAAACTATCCCCGGAGCTTTCGTACCACAATTGGCTTCATATAACAGTCCCTGGTCAGTAACAATGTAGCAGGTTCTCAACTCCCAATGTGATCCTTGAACGATTATACGTGTTCCATGTTAAATGTCATATGCAAGGCCGCTGCTCCAGGAAATAAGTGGGCTAGGGCACTTCAACGACAGTGTTCTACCCCTTTCCTTCAAAGTGACATCGCTGCAGTTTGAATTCGTGGCTAAACTAACATGCCTAAATTACTATACATGGTAAGTAGCAACGCAAATCTCATAAAACAAGACGACGGTATCGTCGCTAGAGGAGTCCAAGAATGAAACGGCTCCTTCCTTTATGATAGCCAACACTGTCTGCAACAAAAACGAAAGCAGTCTCTGGTGTATGCCGAGCTTTTTAATTTGGCCGTCCCGTTAGTCGAGGTTCGAAATCAATCCTTGAGGTATGTGTAAACGTAATAACCAACTTCATTATACATCAACATAATCTCTGTATGTGTTCGATCAACGAGAGTCGACAAGACTCGGTGTAACGGCTTCATAACTACAAGAATGCAGAGCTCTCAATAAACAAAATAGCTGACAAATGCGTTTGATCGCATTTCTAATCTGTGCTATAACACTCTTTCTATGCCTCGGCCCCTACCTGATTCTTTACTATTCCATAGTAGCCCAAAGCGTGTTGAAATTTTTAATAAATGAAAGAGAGGTGTCATAGCATACTTAACAATAAATCGTCAAGGAACATAATAACTGAGGCGAAACGTTTTCTTAGGTCAACTGACTTCCAAAACGACCCGCGTGTACAGGAAGATGTGTTGAAGACCTATCCCTTTGATTAATTCCAGTATATAAACAGCAGCATAACTGTAACCGATTAAAAATCTATTTAGCTGGCATATGCGTATCTGAAACAATCTGTGTGTAGCGCCGGATATGACACGAGCTGTAGCCTCCTTCAACGAACTCTTACCAGGAAGGACTCCCAGTCACTCTCCACAAGGTCTTATAGCCATCATTTTTCAAAATAAAGCGTTACTGTTAAACGCAAAATTTTTTAATGTATGACGGAATTTTCATTCAGGGCAATTATTTTTCTGAAAAAAATCTTAACCTGGGGTGCAGCATCGAGTTTTTACAGCGTTCATTCAATATTTTTAACCGGACACTACAAAAAATTCAATTGTCACAAACCTACGGGGTGTTTGGTTTTAATGCTTCGATATAACACCTTCCGTGGGGCACGTTTGCCTTTCAACTTTAATAATGGAGCGCCTAATCGGTCGGGCTGCTTAACTTATAGCGGGGGGGGGTGTGGTACCTAAAGTATTACGCCAGTCACCATATAACTTATTAATAATAAAACTATGCAGTCATACGAGGCAAGTTATTTTCATATCTTATCTACGTCTCAGCTTCACGCTAGGCGTTCGGTGCCATAATATCAAGCTATGATTGAAACCCGCTAGCCTATCCGCTTATCTATGACAACGATTTAAAAGCAGGTGTATTTGACACCACTACGGCACAAAGCTGATATCTCCATCAAACGTTCAATCGCGACTTATACGTAAAGGCGCACCAGACACACAGTACTGGAACTAAACAAAGGCATCCACCATCAGAGATTTATTATCTGCGTGTGGTTGAATATTGACAAGCGATAATCCGTTTTCAAACATCGGTAAAGTTATCTTTCATCTTTCTACTGCATAATCATCTTTAGAGAAAGAGATATGTATTTCGCCGTTTTGAATAAATGGAAGAGAGTGTAAACGTTACATTTCCCGAATCACGAAGAAAAATTTTGATTGAGAATCTAATAGGTAAAGAACGTAAAACCTCCTTTGGCTGCCGTAAACCGGCAATACTACTTCTACTACCTTCTCTTAGACTTGCATTTGATAAAAGTGTTAAATGATCAATCCAGCAGTCTTTCAGATTGAGCTGTCTTATGCATTTTTAAAGAGCGACGAATGGTTTTGGAATTTCTTAGAGAAACCTGATTTCAGTTTCTCAAAAGATATTATACGCAGTAGTATGAAAGAGGACCACGCGTTTCGAAAATTTCGAAAATAATGAAGTGTTTTAAGAGTAGCCACGCAATGAGTTGGGTCCTAAGATAGGATCTGTGCAATGGCCCTACCCCCCTCTGGAAGCAAACGAAAACATACTTAGCCAGTATCTTCAATCCTTGAAACTGACGTTCCAACGTTAACTAGATCAAAATTGTACAAAGCCAACAAAAATAGTTTGCAAAGTACGAAAAGTTAAACATGGCTCACCATTTACTGAATTAACATGTCCTTGAATTTCCGCTTGTGTGAGCAGCTTGTCGTACATATCAAGTTCTTCTTCCGGCTTATTCTACGAGTATGAAAATTTGCATATCAGAGCAAAATACGCCAACTGCCAGTCCAATACTCTCACTAATGCGAACACAAAAACTGCCTTATATGATACCCCGACGCCTTAACCTTGCGGATGAACAACGCAGCGTTTAAAAATTTCAAAATCTCGCAGAAGGTATAGTAGAGAGGCTGGCTATGGCAAGCCAGTACTGTATTAATCCATAGCAACACTACGATCGTGTATACACACATGGTTCGTAAAGACAGATTCAATCAAGGTGTCTAAAAGGATGCTCTTAAAGAATGTCATGGGCTTCGGCCAATACTGCAGCATACACCCTCCATGGGTTACTTAAAGTATTCCAACTTACCTCTCGAATCAGAAACCTTATGAACCTCATAATTAAGCTACCCTTTAATAAAATCACGAAAGAAGTTAAAGTACAAATCAAAGCTACACAGAGCATTTACCAGCAATAGCACTTACGTTGTAATAGTGACAATTTGGAACCTTACTTGCATCTACAAAGACCGGTAGAGCTTGAATACTGGAACACCCTCTAAAGCCAGTGTTTCTCAAGAGGGGTACAGGGATACTCTTAAGGGATACTGAGATTTTAAAGGGGGTAAAATTGACGCAGGGGGCACTAAAAGGATCAAACGTACAGCCAGGGGTCCAAAAGTTAATAATATGTTCCACTGCTTTTCTTTTATCAGAATTTAAACCTATCGGGATAAATAAATATGCTACAACGTCCGCCCGTCCGTCCGTCCGTTTACTACAACATTGCATATATTTTTTTTATACGCCTGTTATGCAAGTTAGGGCTCTTTATTGACTGTTTATTCCATGGTGTAATCGTTCACTATCGATTAAGTAAACCAATAACGAATTCCTACCCACCTGGGGGAGGGTGGGATACGTGGCAAGTTTTGGTAGCTCAAGGGGGTAATCTCCTGTCTGAGGTTGAGAAACCCTGCTCAAAGCTATCTACATGCTTAGAAGCCGCAGACGAATACAAGACAACCCGGTCACGCCAGTCCCTGCAATAGCATAGACTACGTGCAATTCACGGCCATTATCCAAGACACAAGCGCCCTCTGACTTCTAAAACACTTACAGTTGCCTCTGGCAATCGGGCAGTACTGGTTACTAACGTCGCTGGCTTCTAATTCGGGGCTGGGGGTACACAGTTAGTTAGTAGATGGGATTAGTGACAATATATGGAATTTGGCAGAAAAAATGGGCATTCTTGTGTCCTAGAAATAATAAAAAGCTTTACTCTAAGTCTGTTTAAAGATCGTTATCTTCCAGCAGGCCAAGATAACGAGAACAAAAATTCCGCATTAGTATTGCTGGTGAGGCATAGCCCATCCTCACCCTCACCTTTTAGCAGTTACGGGTCTGACATTAGTCAATATATCTAAGGGCATACCATAGCCCATATCTAATCACAAATTAAAAGGGAAGTGCTTGCCATATGTAAGTTATGGGCTGTCAATGTCAGGTTTGTGGTCAAACAGAAAACATGGCTAACACAGTGGAGTTTTCATTGTACACGTACCTTCGCTGCAACTGCTTCTGCTTTCTTACTCTTTTCTAAGGACAGCTTTTCTTGATATCCGTCGTCGTAGGATGGATTCAAATAAAGCAGCCTTGCGGCTGGATTACTCAAAGCACGTAAAGTCTCTTCCTTATTGCCTTTGTCGATGGCATCGTTGATGGCAACAATGGCTGCATGTACTGCAAAAGAATTTACGTACAAGTGATCAGCAAAAACATAACTTGTTTATTTTTATTATCTATTTAGTCATTTGTTTATTTACTTAACACCGTTTTGTCATGGGGGTACCTGCCATGGACGGTTTGAAACAAAAACTTCTAAATACAAAAAGAAAAAAAGGCGAGGAGAGCCTTAATATCTTGATCTTAAGAAGTATTCTTCGAAAAGTAGCTAGCTCTACCATCTACACAAAATGAAGACAAAATGAAGATAAAAAGAACACGGCTACTGAATAAGGTAGTATGCCTACATACGATAGTTAAGGGCGGCATTTACGTATAAAAGGGATCACGAGAACGATTTAAAACTTTTTTCTTGTCGGTACTTATCCAGGTAATTACATACTTCCTATAATTTTTTTCCTCGTCGAGCCTCATAACATGTGTACACTAGTGGCTTTTCTAAGTTCATACGGACTGTATTATCAAGGCATTTCACTGTTCTCACACATTGGATGACTATACAAAATTTTCATCCTCCCCCCCCGAAAAAAAAACAACAAAAAAACCCAATACCAAACCACAACAAAACCATTACGTAATAAGGTGTGTGCTTGTTACGGCAAAAACTTCTACTACTCCCCCCCAAAATACAAACACTAGTTCAACTTTTAGTGCACTCAAGAAAGCCCACCAGATATCATTTGGTCCTTCCAAGTGGGGGAAGAGGGCTTGCGTACTCACGTACCTACTTATAGAGATAACTTGCCGAAAAGCCCTGTATCTTTGTATCGCGATTATTCAAAGTCAGTAAGAAAGCAAATCCGGGCTTAAGTACAATAGGAGTTGGCCATAAACTCAAGCTAAAGCTGCTACATACTGTTTAAAGAATCCAATCGAGATCACCACTTATCAGGAGGCCACGTGGATGGGCTTCTGCGGAGGACTATTCGTGGACTACAGGGCCTAATACGCCTCATGAGCCTTACATTCAAAATATCAAACATTCATTAGGCGAATGAAACAAATATGCAAACTTAATGAATGTGAACCCTCATTTGTGAACTTCATCATCCTTATCAAAAGGGGGTGATGCCTTAGAGTGCAATCAAAAGAGTAGTCTATCTCAAGGACTCTCAACGGGGGTCCGAGGAGCCCTTAAGGGGGCACTTGAGATTTTAAAGGGGGTATAATGGAGGCACGGGGTACTAGGGGAGTCCAACAGTTAATAGCATGTTTCATTGCCTTTCTTATGTCAAAATAACAAAACCAAAGAAAGAAGTTGATAAATATTGTCACTTGTTGCACTTATTTTTGTTTAAAGTTACCACTCCTTTATTGACTGTTTATTTCATGATGTACTTGTTTAATATTGATGACGTGATACAATGCCGAATTCCTGCGGCCCAGGGGGTACTTGAAATTTTGGTAGCTCGAGGGGGGTACATTATTGTCTGAGGTTGAGAAACCTTGTTCTATCTGATAATATTATGAAATAGATTCCCATTCAAAAAGGGAGTCTACGGACACACGAAATTCAAATATTACCAGTCATCCCCTTACACATTATAAACAGAAGAAAATGTCTAGCTTTACTTACATGCTGCTTCATTGTCCGACAGCTGAAAAAAATAAGGTAAATGGAAACCTTATAACACGGCCAATTTAAAAGGTTAAAACAAAAGTACATCAAATCATAAAACATTTCTTTAAAGAACTATGACTCGTTGGTCAAAGAGCATTGTTTGTATGATGTACAACGATCATATATGTCTAATTACATGATCTCTAGCACTGAAATAAGCGTGTACGTATTCAGTGGTTTGCCACCAAAAACGACAATCGGATTTTTAAACATGTTCTTTGTGGTACAAAACTTGAAAAAAGAGAATAGTAGCGGACACATTGCAACGACATATTTTGTTAACCAAAGCTTTTCGGTCGGCTCTTGTCAAGATTAAAACGCCAACATACTTACAGTGTAAAATTCAATTCTTAAATACTAAATGGGGGTCTGCGCAATATAAATGGGTATTCGCAATAGAAGGGAAAAAATGCCATGATGCGATAGAGGAATAATACAATGAAAGTGAATTAATAAAAGTAGTGCCTAAAATTACAATGGCTCAAGCAAACAATGTAGTTTACGAATATAAATGCCGGTGTGATGCCAGCTATGTGGGTAGAACGTCTTTAAGACTGGTTGAGAGGATCAAACAACATGCCCCCCCTCCATTGTACGGTAAGATAGACGACGTGGAAACCCTTCCGTACTTTCGTCTGGTACTCCTTCGTGTAACCATACCAGCGATTGGTATGCGATTGGGACCCACTTGTTGGAAAATCCTATGTGCGCTGAGGATTATTCAGACATGATGTTCAATGTTTTATTCAGAGCGAGGTCAGCATTACATTTACGGGTTCTTGAGGCGGTCGCTATTAAGTTGCGGAAGCCGTCGTTGTGAAGACAGAAAGAGTTTATATTCAAAATGAGTTTGCTATAGCGTGTGCATTGGTATTGTAAATACTTTATTGTAATTTTAGGCACTACTTTTATTATTTCACTTTCTTTGTATTATTCCTCTATCGCATCATGGCATTTCTTTTCTTCTATTGCGAATACCCATTTATATTGCGCAGACCCCCATTTAGTATTTAAGAATTGAATTTTACAATGTAAGTATGTTGGCGTTTTAATCTTGACAAGAGCCGACCGAAAAGCTTTGGTTAACAAAATATGTCGTTGCAATGTGTCCGCTACTATTCTCTATTATTACAAATTGGATTTTTATACACGAGATATACAGGTCGAAATTTCCTCATACTCCTTAAGATTTTTGGTCGTAAACAAACGGTACATTGTCACGATTTATTTTGACGCAGGACTCTGGTATAACACCCACAACCACTTTCTCGCAAATTCTTTCTTTATGGACAACAAAATTTCATGGTTTTCTGGACTTAAAATAAGGTTTTCCGCGATTTTCTAGGTTTCTACGTCGCTGTGAAATTTGTATTATTCATAGTAGAAAATTATGCCCCTCATAAGTGATTTTTCTCTGATTCCACATGCTTGTCACGTTATTCATCCCGTCTTTGGTGCACAAGCAACTCGGCAATCACAACAAGGCCACCTAGAGCCCAACAACATGCCAACGTCAAGTTATGCTGTTGATAACAAGCTTTCCCTGCACAGCCTGACATTCGTGTCGTGGCGTCTTGTTAGTTGATTACTCTGATCCCTCATAAGACT
>JAAAKM020002978.1:0-12902 GCA_010016025.2 Alatinidae sp. Z8VKAUB7J3 | reverse complement strand
ATAATTCTCAAAGAGTGGAGCGTTACCACAATAGCTTGCAATTTAACGGCGCTGACTGGATTCGAACCCACGACCTCATGATTACTAAACCAACGCTTCAACTATTGAGCCATCAAGGCTCAAAAGCTAAGGAGGAGATTTTTAGTGTCAATCTTTCGCGAATTATCCTCCAGTCAGTGGGTACGGGGAAATTCATTAATTAATATTTATTGTGTCATATACATATTTTCAGCAGTCACATTGCAATTATATATGATTCTGAAAGAGTGGAGCATTGCAAGCTATTGCGGTAAATAAGATTGAAATAACTGATGATATTGACGTCTCATGGAATAAATTGCGTAATGCGACGTATAAATGTTCAAGCGAAGCGACAGGACTTTCAAAAAGGAACACCAGGACCCGTTCGATGAAAATAACGTTTAAATTCAGGGTGTTTTAGACCAGATGCAATCTTCACACAGCGCTTGGATCTCAGACAAAAACTCTGCAGAAAAAAAAATCTACTTAGCTTAGCAATAAGAGAAAAGATACGTGCACGTTTTATGAATGTTTGAAAGACGTTTATGGACCTCAGCAATGTGGTACCTCACCCGTTATGGCGACTGATGGCACATCATTATTGACTGATAAGAATGACATCCTTAACAGCTGGAAAGATCATTTTGAAAGTGTGCTTAATTCTTCCTCTGCTGTAGATGACGAAGTCTTGAATTCTTTGCCCACAAGACCTCACATTCCAGAGCTAGATTTGACTCCTAATTTTCTGAAATTCATGAAGCTGTGAAACAAATGTTGCTGAGAAAGTGCGCGGGCGATGACAGTATCCCAGGTGAAATATTATAGTTTGGAGGGAATACACTTTTGAAAACACTTTTTGAATTGTTAATCGTTATCTGGGAAAATGGTTGTGTACCTCAAGATTTTAGAAATTCATTAATTACACATCTTTTCAAGAATAAAGGCACACGAGTCAATTGCGATAACTATCGTAGAATATTATTGTTTTCAATGGCTGAAAAAGTATTAGCTAGGATTATCTTGAACAGGATTATCCTTCATCTAGTGGACAAAATTTATCCAGAATCACAGTGTGGGTTTAAATCTGGAAGGGGAACCATCGACATGATTTTCTGTCTTCGTCAAGTAGCAGAGAAGGCACGTGAGAAAAACCAGGACCTGTTTATTGTATTTATTGACTTAACGAAAGCGTTTAACTGTGTCAATGGAGATGCACTTTGGAAGCTCTTTAACAAAATTAGTATCCCAGAACGATTGTCCAATGTGATAAGATCTTTTCATGAGAATATGGAGGCCCGTGTAAGAGCAGACGGAAAGTATTTTGAATCCTTCAAGGTAAAATCTGGTACGAAGCAGTTTTGTGTTGTTGCTCCCGTGCTTTTTGCCCTCTTTTTCTCGATCATGCTTGCGTATGCCTTTAAAGACTATACGCGAGATGTCCATTTTGAGTTTAGAACTACCGGGGGACTTTTCAATCATCAAAGACTCAAGGCTAAATAAAACACTGACAAGAGGCAAAATGGCTCTTGACTTTCTTCGCAGATGACGCGGCACTTGTTGCCACGTCATACGAAGAAGCAAGAAGTAGTTGACAAGTTTGCCAATGTCACAAAAGCCTTTGGATTGACGATTAGTGTTAAGAAAACAGAAGACCGGCATACGAGGAAGCTCCTCAAAAATCTTTGTGGATGGACACCCTTTAAAGTATGTTAAATGTTTTCTATATCTGGGAAACAAGGTAAATGCATCGGCATCGCTTGATGATGACATACTAAACAGAATTTCAAAGGCAGCGGATGCCTGTAGAAAACTACTGTCAAGAGTATGGTATGAGCAAGGGTTATCTCTTAAGACTGAAATCTTAGTTTATAGTGCGGTGATAGTTTCAGTACTGTTGTACGGATCAGAAACCTTCACCCCAAAGCATAGGCGCATTGCCCAATTGGAATCATTCCATAAGCGTTGGCTTCGTAGTATATGTGGGTTAACATGGAAAGACACGGTTTCCAACTTAGACTTATTTACTAGGTGTGACATTTTAGGTATCGAAGCCTTCTTGATGAAGTGACAGTTTCGTTGGGCAGGTCATCTTGTGCGCGTGGATGATAGTCGACTCCCTTAACTCGCGTACAATCAACTGAAGGAGGGTAGTAGGTGTATCGGACGTCCATTCCTGAGGTAAAAGAACAAACTCAAAGACAATCTTAAGTACTCAGGACTGGACTCGAAAACTTTCGAAAAAGATGCTTCAGATAAAGAATCATGGAGGACAAAATGTAGCGCCGGCATTAACACATATATCCACACACGGTTGTCAAATCAGGAAATTTCCGTAGAGTACAAATGGAAATTGTACCTGCTAGACTTGTATCTTGTAAGTTATGTGATGTAGTTTGTAAGAGCTGAGCTGGCCTTATGTCACACATGCGGCGCAAACATTGTAAACAGAGTAAAAAAAACTAAATTTCTTGGCCCTCATGCTTCCAACTCGACGAGAGAGTCCACCATATAAATTTTTCGGCAAGAGGTCAAGTTGCTCAGTAGAAATTGTTATGTCAAAATTGTTATTTCATGAAGGTCAAGATCCATTCCTTTCTCGGTTCAAATTTATATTTATGACAACACATAAATATCATCACATTGCTATGCTATTTCAGCCATTTTTTCTTAATACTTTTACATAGCCGAGTCAAATAGCCTTATGGTGTCATATCCACAACGACCGTTAATAACCACAGCCTTGAATAAGAGAAGAGCTCAATTCTGCCGAAAAATGCACCAATGGTCCACTCTACTGTTTGGGACTGAAGTAACATAATATTGTATGTTGTTTCCGAAGAATACTAGGTTAAATGAAATTGATGCCAAACCACTAATCGCTTGTAATTAAATGCTAACCATGAAAGAACATTTTTTCTTTCCTTTTAGAAAACCTCATTCGTCTTTACGTAAACGGAACGAAAGTGGGAACGGTACTAGAAAACAGGACAAGCAACAACATTGAAGTAGTACTATATGATCTGGAGACAGGGCCAGTAGGTTACCTCCATCGATTTTCTTACTGGGATCGCGTGCTCTTAGAAGAAGAAATTGCTTCTATTACTAAAGGATAAACACTGGATACAGGTTTCTTCCATCCTCGAGAACTCAACGTCGTTATGACAATGCAACCTTTCTAAAAGCTAATTTACATGTCGATGAATAAAACATAGTCAGTAACTGACATCTACATCTTACAATATTTATTTCATTCAACAGTTTTCATAATCGACATGAAGGGAGAGTTAGCATGCATGTTCCTTTACTTAATGATAAGGACAGATTATGAAGCCAGCTATGTGCCATATATGACTTAATTAAGCAGTAGTATATAGGCTATTGGTAAATAATTGACGATTGATTAATGCCAAATGGATGATGACATTTATAAGCAAGTTATAAACTGACGTTTATGTAATCATAAAGCATCTGATAAGGAAATGAAGTAATCCTTGTGACTTACTGAATAAAAAATGACCTGAAATATCTCAGATAGAGCCAACGGGCATGCAAGAAATGCTATAAAGGTTGGAGCAGGCAACAGCCATAACAGGAAACAAAGCACTCCCATAAAGCGTAGATCTACATTTTCATATATATGATGGGTCCAATCAGAGTTAGCTGCGTTTTTCTTTGGTTACAGACATCATTAAGGCACTAAGTATATTGTCATTAAAGACCCGCACGGTTTTACTAAAGTAATGTAACTCCTTTTGGTATGTACTTTTAGAGTTTTAGTGACAGAATAAAGGCTCCTAGCCACGAGCAACACAGAGAAATTTCCTCCCAATACATCTCTTTTCCTCCTAATATTCTTTATTCCCAGTGGCGATTGGGAGTTCCGTGACATCAACAATTCCTCCATGTTGGAGTACAACCGCTGCTACTGAGTCACACTTGTTCGAAGGTTAACAGTTACCCTTATCGATCGCTTTTCAAGGTCAATTATGCTGGTTATTGGCATATTTGAATCTTAGTATCTTGTGTCGTATCTTGTGTCTTTTCGAATTTTCTGGCAAAAGTAATTTACCTATTAGTCAGTTATCCTGATAAAAGATGGTCAAGTTCTGTGTTGTACACAAGTTATAATAGAGCAAACGGAGACAGGACTAAGTCGTTTTCGTTTGCCAAAAGTAATTGAACGTCAAGGGGAAGACCCAAGAAAGCTGTCAGAGGAAAGGAGGACACTATGGATTCGAGAATTAGTAGAAAGGATCTAGCTCCGGATAAATTTGAGAATACTCGAGTCTGTTCTGATCACCTCGTCAATGGGAAACCATTCAGCCTTTGAATTGACATGATATAGATTGGGCACCATTAGTAAATCTCGGTCACAACAAATTGAAGATTGACATCGAAAGTACACAAGAGAGACAAAGCAGATGCAAACGACGTAGAAGGAGAGCAGAAGTCGAGGAGTAGAAATCCTTGCGCTTCGGATCAAATAGTTCACGAGAGCCCACTCAAAAAAGTCCTACACATGAAGTTGTATCAACTGACGTCGTAGACAGACGATTATCATCGGGACATTATGACGTAGCATGTCAAACGGAATTAATTATTAAAAACATTTCCCCAATAGAAAGTAGTTTGGAAACGCAATCTTCAAAAATACGTGAACTGAATAAATTGATTGTAAGCCTCATGACTCTTGTAACCTTTAAGATCATCAGCAGTACATGGACTTGGTGAACAAAATAGATAGTTCAATAATATCTGGGTAGCTTTTATCTGGGTACTCCTCTCCTCCTGTGTTCCAGTCAAGCGTTGGTATCGCGTAAGGGTCCACATTTCCAATATTTCGACCACGATCCAATATTTCGCTGTTATAACTGTGACTAGGATGTACTCTAACATGGCGGATAACTGTATTGTTTGTGTCTAAAGTCACGTGATTGGGCATAAAGAATAGCTAAATAAAAATAAATTTCTTTCACTCTCATTCAAGTTCCTTCTGGCTATTGCAGATCCTTAAGCCTATAATTTTTGAGGTTTCACTTTTGCCGATTTAAACTGCTAATTTCAAATTCAGGATTTTGTTTCTTTCGGCTCTGTTATCTCGTTGCTCTTCTGAAACATTACCCTTGTCTAGATGCACGTTTAACCAGCGACGATCATTCAGTATACTTTTACTTCTCTAACAAATAAAAGAAACGGTTCTATTGTGTATGCAACGTGTCCTGCCCATTTCCATTTCAATTTTTCTGCTCTCTCTAAAATGCCAGTTACTCCAGTGTGTCTTCTTACAATTTCATTTTTCCATCTATTTTCTTGTGACGTTAAGTATCGATCTTTCCATACTTCTTTGTCCTACTGCTAACTTTGAGGCTTGTTTCTTTGTTAGCGTCCGTGTCTCACATCCATATGCCATTGCTGGTAAGCAATCTAGGATTCGGTTTATTTCAAAACGTTTTCATTAAGTAGACACTAAAACTAGTAATATGAAAAACAATTTCTTTTTGTAATGGACAGATTTAAATCTCATAATTCTCATAATCAGCTAAGTGAGAAACTGTTTCCTGAGAACTGCATGACACGAGCCCTGTGATATCAATCCATAGCCATGGACATTTCATAAGATGACCGGGTGTATACGGTAGGTACAGATATGTCCTTATTAGCGTCGCCGGTCATATTTTCACTCCAAGAGCGGAATCGAATGAAAACATACTGCTAATAGAGTGTCCTATTAATCAGTACTGGATTTAACGCTTATTGCAGATATTTTACTTATGATAACTTTTAAAACATTGATTTACTCTTGCAATACAATGGGTTCCAATACAGTGAATTTCATACATTTTAAGTAGACCGTACAAAAGCATGCAGGACCAAAGATTGACCAAACCTAGTATAAAATATTATTTAAATTACTTTCAGCCTTTTAAAAATTAGGATTGTTGTCAAATGGAAGTTTCAATCCTCCCCCAAAGTAACTTCTCTTTAGAGTCCTTCTTGTAAAAGGTATTAATTACGTTTCCCTCTTAATCCGCTTCTTTATTGCCGACTGTTACGAATATATAAATTAGTTATCCGCCTACTCCTAGTAAAGTTTCGTGTCAGCATCGATTCAGCACGCAAATCATTTGACATTGCATAATTAGAAATTGCGTGGGTAACGACTTGCTTTAGTGATGCTTAATGGCATTAATTGGTTGGAGAGTTGTGGGTTTTGTTAGAGTGTGTATCGACGAATCTGAGTTTAAAACTCATCTTTGAGTCATTTTTTTCTGAGACTGAGTTGTTGTCTCAAAGACTTAAAGTTCGAGTCGGTGGTCGTAACACCGATAGATCAACGGCTACTCTGGCACTGGTAGCTTTTAAAGTCTTCACCCTTCTCAAGGAGACCTTAGGGCGTAGTCGGACATTCAAATAATACAGTTTGTTTTTATGCATTTCTCTTCTATTAACCTTTTCGAGTCCACAAGGTTTCTCTTTGATCGAAAGACATGACGATGAAATGATGATAATCAGTTTTTATCTGAGGAAAATCGACCCAGCCGTTTTAGAGATGATTTTTGGGTCACCAAAAACCATCAAAAACAGTTACAAATATTCTCGGTACTAAGTCCTAATTAGCATGAATGTTATTTAAATACCATGTGAACTATTCAGATAGTTAATTAGAAACAGAAACTAGATCTGAGTTCAAGGAATATACGTGATTATGAAAAAAAACTAAAGCCTGCAGATCACAAACACCTGAGTTGTCTTCCATATCATGTGGCGACATTTTTTTTTGCTTTCATCACATCACTGAAGCAACAAACACTGGAAAGCTTTCCATAAGAAACCATGCAACAAACCAAATGAAACATTTGCATGCACTGCAAACAATACCGGTGGCAAGTTGCCACAAAATATATGGGATGCAAATATACTATAAAGCAAAGATGCATTGCAAGACAGCAACACAGGAAGGCAATCTGAATCAGTGCCGTACCCAGACTATCTCTGTAGGGCATGCTTATTACCTCTGAGCATATTTTAGGGCATGCTTCATAAATTTAAGGTGTACGGGCCAGCCTGTAGACCAATTAACGTAATTTTTGTGAAATCCCTTCTGGAAAATCGGTAAACACTTTTAAAAAGCAAGGTAAGAGCGGCGGAGAAAAAATGGTGGGCTCAACTTATATATTAGCCATTAAACATTAAAAAATATCGGCATCATTTTAACAAATTCCAATATTTTCAATATATTGGGGGGGCTAAAGCCCTGTAGCCCCTTGCTCCGCCGCCGCTGCGGAGTGATTCCGAGTTCTTTATTAAAACAATTCTCAGAAATTTTGATTAAAGATTTTATTGCTTTTAGTTTTAATCGATAAAAAAAATGGAACCTAAAGAGCACTAAAACCGCATACTGAGTAAGAACAAACGCATTCAAGACATAGCGTAATAAATTATCAATGCAAAAGAAGGTATAAAATAGACTGTTTCATTAGCTTGGTCGTTGTCTCAAGACAATGAAAAGTAGTTCAGAAATGATATGCCCAGAAAAGGTAATACTTTGTAGGGGTGCAGAATTAACATCTGGGAAAAGATATATGGAGCAGGGTATTCAACAAGTCTGGGAAGTGTCTGACACATTTCAAAACCTTAGGATAGACAACCATAATCTAGGGGATGCTATTTTACCTTAAATTCCACTTGTGGAGATTCTATGCATACCAAGCATCCCCCTGGTTACGGTACTGATCTGAATTAGGTAAACAAATGAAGTGAAATTGTAACAGCAGATAGCATGTGGTATGAATTTTGTGGGGTTTGGGCTTGTTCAATTGATCTTTTCCAAAACTAGTAATGTTGAGGTTGTTTTCTCATCACCAAGTCATATGATTCCGAAGATCATGCAAGTTATCAATAAAAATTCAGTACATTTTGTTTTGTTGTGATGAACAGGATATGGAAAAGGAATACACACATGATCTGCATGAATCAAATCAAACTGGACAGTCTTTCAACAAAATTTTTAATTTTTACCTTTGCGGTCCATTGGGTCACGGGTGACCCATAAAATTCAATCGCCCATAACTGTTAAACCGCTTGTAATCAGAAGATGAAACTTGAAACACAGAATAAATAGGTAATGTAAATAACCTATTAGAAATTGAATGTAATATCTTTGTTCAAAAATTATACGCAATGAGATTTTATTAAAGTAAACAAAGTAATATGACACATATTTGAGGCAGTGTGATGACGTCATCGAAAGTTCATAATGGACACATTTTTTCAGAGCCTGTAGTACTCAGGTTATATTCATGGTAAAAGAAAAAACTGAACAATTTGGATGGATATACACATTGATATTGGTTATAAAAGATTATGGGTCACCAGTGACCAATCGATGCGAAAGGGTAAAAATGTTCCAAAAACTTTTGCCCCTAAAACGGAATGACCCCAGCAGTCTCTCAATAAAAGACCCCTGATGAGCAGTGGGTCCGACATTGAAACAACCCTAAATAAACAGAAAAACCAACAAACAGGCTAACTAATAAATAAAGGGAAGCTGGGGCGTCCAAAGGCAACGCCCCTCAATTTAGGCTACCGGTCAGAGAAGCAAGCCATGAAGCAGGCTCAACTGCCCAGTAGGACCGCCTCTCGCGCATTATGGAAAACATCTGTCACTAGTGGGAACAGATACTACATCCATTCCTTGCCAAGAGGCCGGAATGACCCCAGCCCCTCCCTTTACAAATTAACCAATCATCATAAAGTTTTAGCTCTTACAATTTAAAGAGTAAGAAATGGCAGGTAAAATTTTTGTAAGGAAACGGGGCAAATTTTGCCCTCCCTCGGAGCAGAGTATGGCTCGTTAAGACTAGAACGGAACTAGACTAGACTAGACTAGACTAGACTAGACAAGACCAGAACGGAACTAGAACGGAAACGTCACTGGTATGAACTTGTATAAGTTTTTAAGGCAACGTCAACCAAGTACCCTAGGAAGCAATGTTAGGTATCACCTCATTGCATTCAAACTATTCTCTCGAGTGTTATGAACTAGTTTTTAAAAGGTAATAAATAATTTTGGCATGTTACGGTATGCCCAAGCTGTACCACTTTTTGGCACGTCTTGTAAAAGGGCTGGTCACTTTCCTGACAGTAGATTCTGTAAAAAGTATCATACTTTAAAACGTAGTAGGAATCTTGTTAGTCCCGGTAAAGTATGTACGCTTTCCTAAAAACTACATCTACAAGTAATTCAGTGCTAGTACAGATAGGAGGTCCGAAAGTGGATTTTGTATTGCATATAATTTAGAGGCATCCCTTTATCAGTTCAAATCACATAGATACTTTCCTCTTACAAAATCAGACTTGTAAGAAAGTTCTCAGCTAGAGCAAATGTAGCGGTAATCGTATACGAGTTGAAATTATGTCAATCTCTATATATGTTGTAGTTAATAGCTAGCCTGAAGTAGCATTTTAGACGCGGAAGACTTAACTGCTTTCCTGCAGACCCCATACTTACTTTATTTACAGGCCACTCATTCTTGATAGCGTTACCAGCCCTAACAATAATAGACGGGCAGTTAGCTCTCGTGCAAGCAAGTGGATACTAGTGTTGTCATTTTACAACTTTGATGTTCAGGACATTAAGGTAATGACCAATTTGTTACCAATTGCGATTTTCTTGACATGTAGCAGGTATAGATTTTGGAAGAAGTTTGGAAATGAGTACGTTTTGACCCTAATTTATGAAAGTTAGAGTAAGACATTGTTTGTACAATATCAATAGAAGAGACAACTACATACATCAAAAGTAGTAAATAAATTATATTGTTGAGAATCCTCTGTAGACAGCCCTAAAGAGGGAAGAACTTCTAGTTAAGAGAAAATGGAAATTAGTTGCACTATTGCCAATGCACAAGAAGATACTAGAAGCCATACATGGCGGGTATTTATTGGTAGTTTGAACGAAATGAAGTAGTATAACAGGAGCATGGTAGAGTTGCTGCAGCATAGATTCGTGCGTCTTTGTTAAAGAATAACAGATCTTAAGCAATCCAGCTGATGGTCATGTAATTTAAAAGTATCCAATTTACTGTATAATTTACAAAGGGCAGGATTCACTATCGCAGAATATATAGAAAGTATTGGGAAATATCTTAAAGCTCTTGCACCAAGAAGTTCCAACATATGTTTATACGTGTCACAAGTAAAAAGAAATGTTTCGATATTCCATTTCTTAAAAATTGATAAGATCGGCTTAAGATTTTGGATTTTCAAAGGGTTGCCCTCAGACAGTTGATAGCATTTTTGAAGTAAGAAGTGTTACAAAAACTTGTTTACAAAAATGGGAAACTCAGGAAATTCACATTTTTGTTGAAATAAAGAAATGAATAGTAACTCTTCCATAATAAAATCACTAAGGGATCATTGCTTTGCATTGTACTGAGCAAATTTGCAGCAGGTTTTCTGACTTCAGAGACAAAATGAGGGTAAAAGCAACAAAATTTGTTATAGTGCTTTCAGACACCGTCCAGTTTAAAGTTGAGCTACCACAAGGCTATGCTAAGTTGAACTTAACGTTTTCATAGGTTATACTTAGGTGCAAATTAGCACTAAAAATATATTTATAAATTTGCAGGTCGTCGTCGATGTAAACCATTGATAAATAGCAACAAAATCAGCCCACAGGACGTCAAAATAGAGTCTGTATTAAAAGTAAACTGTGGATACGTCGTTAAAGCAAGATGAACGGGACACCATAGCAAGTGCATTCCCAGTCAGTAATGTTTTTGTTACCAGCATACTTAACAAATTATTATTTAACTGTTAAAATTCTTTTAAACTGTTGAAAATCTTGTTTATGTTTTGACATACTAGCAATGAAAATGTTTATCATGCAATAAAAATAAAGTACGTATATTTTAGAGGGAGAGAAGTTCAAGAACAATTACGTTAGAGCGAATGACGTAATTAGAATCTAGACCAATATCTTCAAATGGGTAACATTGTTATAATCCTTTAGTTTTATTCGAGCTACAAGCAACAGGATAGTACATTGAAGGAATGTAAATTTTTACACTATGTAGGTCATTCTATGACACTTGATAGCAAGAATGATAACCTTCGTACAGCCGGAATCTACATTCAGCTAGGATCTAACGACTACAAAAATTATGACATAAAAGATAAGCAAACACTTCCGATGACCTTTAGTGTATTATGACCTATAATTTTAAGTCCTTTTTATCTCTGTATTACATAGTATAGGTTCATACTTTACATTTAATTTTTAAATCGAAAGTATAAACAGATAACTTTTAAAATTTTGACACGAGTCTCTTTAGGCAGTTGCGTTTAATTATCGTTGTGGGAAACCCTTTCATATTTCTTTCCGTGCTGACTTTTGCTCTGTCCTTTAAGTTAACGATGAAAGCTAACATAACACTTACACTGTCATTATTAAGACTCTATGTTAAATATAGATGTTTCGACTGTACAGAGATGGCGGACTAGCTATTACTCGAGGGAATCGTGGAAGATTAGCAGAAAAGGGAAGAAAGAAAATCATCAAAAAATCAAAATTTTTTCCTACATTTGATTACAAAATCACCTGAAAGCAAACCTTAAAGTTTTCAACTCTCTGGATGTTGGATGGATTTACAATGGATTTGCACACTTTCAAATTTTACCTATTCCTAAAGCAAAATGACACTCCATTATACATTGACGCCAATTTCGATCATCCTCCAAACGTTATAAAAAATTTATCCAAATGGATCAATAAGAGACTATCGATACCTAGCTCTAATGACAAGAGAAATCAATCAGAAAGGCCGTGCCATCATACGTGGGTGGTATGGGACGACGTGCGTTGTGTTTAGAAGAAAAAGTAGCCATCATTAACTCGCCTAAACAAAAATTACTCAATAAACGTAGTGAGTTTTTATCGAAATGCCGTCATGGGAACATATTGTAAGCACGAACTTTTAAAAATAGATAATTATCAACTGTAAGATCATTCGGCAGTTGCCTGATGATTGAAAACATGAAAGTATAGTCGCAACTAGCATGATATTCTCTCTTCGTATATAACTTTATCTACATTGCTTTACAATTTTGTATTGAGCACTCTGTTAACGAATGCTATATCGTATCTCTTTAAGTTTCAATCAAAAAAAATTGTTTTGGAGGGACCTTTTGTTTGGACTCTGAGTTTCAAAGAACGTCTCCGCTATGCTCGTGTTGACGTCGGTGATGGCCTTGCCAAACAAGATAAACAACTACCTAGAAATCTTAGATGAACATTATCTAAGCTTTTTCTGCGAACCTTTTATTATAGTCCTTTTATACTTACAGAAACAGTTTGAATTAAAGGATTTATAGCTCCTTTTTGTTATTCTCTATCCGACTCATTTCGTGAGGGCGAACTCGTGATACTTCGACCTTTATTTTGTACGTCGTAAGATTCTTCTTGACTCCAGACCTACTTATACATTTGGCCCATTAAGAATTTCTTAGCCTTAAACATGCCCTCTTTCATATTTCAGGCCTTCATGTATCTGTAGGTGGCTATGCTTGTAACCTTCCCTGACTTGTTAACAGCACTGATACGAACTCCGTTTTCATAATTTCGATCCCCTGTCAATCCCAAAATGCATTGCGTATCAAAAATCCTTGAATTTCCAAAATGGTCAATTGAAGAAAAGCCTCTCCGCACCATGTGACTTGACCAAGGAAGAACTGCCCTCCGGCCCGTAATCAATTCAAAGCCTATTAAAGTTAGAAAGTGTCATCGATATATATAATATTCAGAGAGCTTTTCTCTCTGAATATTATAATATATATCTGATAAACTGGTAACTGTAGCTCATTGATAAGTAATGATGTAT
>JAAAKM020002975.1:0-12907 GCA_010016025.2 Alatinidae sp. Z8VKAUB7J3 | reverse complement strand
CCGTCGCTGTTAATATCATGCAAGTATGCGAGTGGTCGACGATTGGAAAGCATGTTATGGTTTAACATGGAAGGTGTGAAAGCGGAAGAAAAATTTGTAGGTTAACATTGACTCTTGACAATAATCAACAATATTCCAATTAAAGAAGTGAATAATTGCATTTATTTTGGAAGCGAGATCTCCTTAAGCGCCAACGACATTGATATACGCATCGGGAAAGCTTGGAAGGCAGTTGAAAAACTCACACGGACATGGAAATCAACATTATCAAACAACCTTAAGAGAAATTTTTTCCGGGCCGTGGTGGAACCAGTTTTACTCTATGGATCAACCACTTGGACTCTTCGCAAAGACCAGATGAAAAAAATTGATGGTACCTTCACCAGGATGCTTAGAGCGATCCTAAACAAATCTTGGACTGAACATCCCACAAAAGCAGAATTGTACGGTAACATATCAGCAATAAGTGATACAATTGTAGAAAGACGGATAAAGTTCGCTGGTCATTGTTATCGTAGTAAAGATGAGTTAATTTCGTCCCTACTACTTTGGAAGCCCACACATGGACATACATAAATAGAGAGATCGTGCAAAACATATGTGGATCTGCTCTGCGAAGACTCTGGACTAAATGCCCAAGAGTTGGAAACAGCAAAGCTGGTTTGGACTTGTGGAGGAAGCGAATCAGAATGGCCCGGGCAATCTGCCCGATCCGATAATGATGGACCAATAATAAGTCAATCAATTATTTAGTTTAGTTTACTCACTTAGCATAGTTGACAAAGTAGGCTGTTTAACCTTCTAAAGGCAGACTGTGGTAATATCACGAGTCATTTAATTATTAACTTAGATCGAAATTGTAACTGATACTTCACTTAGGCGGAATGCAAGTCATTGGACAAAGCACGAAACTTTCGGAAAGCTCACTTGAGGAGAATGCTAAGTCCAGGTCCCTTTACAAAAAACTACGGGAAACCTATAAAATTTATATCATTTGTCACTGCTGTTGCTGTAAAACAGCACTGTACAACAAGGCATCTTTGTCTTGATATTTGAAATGGTTGGCTTTTGGCGCGAAATTCGGCTCAGAATCGGGCCCATAAATTTTTGATGACGTCATAGCAGCCGTCTTCTTACGACCTTTTAAACCAACCTTGGGCTGAAGCAAAGTCAAAACTCAGGTGTTACAGACGAATCTGTCTATAGCAGACACTTACGGCTCTTAGAGAAGTGAAAAAATATTTAGTTTGAGAAGCATTCAAGGAAATAAGTGAGAGTTTTAAGTAGCAAAGTGTTTATAATATTTGCATTGTTCAAACATAGTTAAAGGATCATGGGTTTTATTGGTTGATATTCTTCTCACAACTCAAGGATCGATAAGCCAAAGGGCTAGGGGGCTTAAATGTGAGTAAACTCCGCTATACACAGGTTAATTGTAGGGCAAATGTTTACGCGTTCCGAGACATTATGTCCACTATAACAAGTATCCGGTATAAAACGGTCCGTTATAAAGGAGTATCTCTATGAAGGTTTGAACACGATTCGGTCCTGGAAAACGAGTCCGTTATTACCAGGTGTCCGCTATCTATCAGGTCTGCTATGGACAAGTTTACCTGTACATTGCAATTTACAGTATTTTGCAGACCTTTCCTATTGAATGCTAATTTCACAGTATTGGCTAATAAACTTACTTTTAGTTGGAGATCTAGGGGGAGACTGGCGAGGCCACGGCCACCACCAAGGGTCTTCCAAAAACTTTTCACATCCTATTTGGACTAAAGGTAGACTGATTGGTTAGCTTGCATGATTTTAGAATTTATTAATGACAATAACAACTAAAGTAAGTAGAAAGTGAGAGAGTACGGTTCAGGAAAATCCATGCAAGCGACCTTGTCAAGTGTTAAAATCGGCAACTTTAAAATTACTCCCTCCCTTTACAATGAACTGTTTAACCCGCTACTTTTTTTTCAGTTTGTACACAAGAAAGAAGTCGCTAACATCTGAGTTTACTCTCCTCATCAAAAAAGGCCTTCTTACCAAACTTCACCGAATACCGAATTTCAAAGCAAAGATAGGTTTAACACCCCTTGGCAATTCTCTCATATAACTCATTGGCAATTCAGTATTTTTTGCGACGTGCGCTGGTCAGTTCACAGATGAAGTATGAAAAAAAAGGAGTCCAAGTTACGTTTTGAAATATTGCGTTATACGGCTTTGCTTCACCCTTCATGGCGCAAATACTCGAGGAAACTGTCGATGCAGCGATATGCCTCCTCGTGCGAGATTGGACTTTTTTGTTTCGAACAGCGGACTTTGGCTGCACCGCTCCACAGCAATCTTCGTAAATGTGCTGACGCGCAAGCAAACATTTAAAATTTTTACAACGTCCAGATAATCAAATTCCGGATAATTGATATTCGGATAATTGATGATGCACTGTAGGCTAAGTAGCTTGTTTAAATTGGTTTCTTGATTATCAAATAGCGTCACATTAAAGACTAGATGGAACCTTAACACGGATCCACAAAGCAATACTCAACGTCCCTTGGCAGAGTCACCCTACTAAAGTAGAGTATCGCGGTCATTTTCGACCAGTGACAACAAAAATCAGAGAGAAAACAGTCCGTTTTGTGGCCATTGTTTTCGCAGCAAGAACGAACTCGTGAGCGATGCGTTATTGTGGCAACCTAGACATGGCAGTAGACCTATCCGTCGGCCAAGAAAGACGTATATAAAACAGCTAATGGATGACAGAGGCTACTTCATTGACGATCTTCCGACAACTATGAGCATCAGAGATTCACGGAAAAAAAGAATCAAATAAATCCGAGATGCTAATCCTGACTGATTTCAAACATGCGCACTCTTTTCTGGCCGCTGCTGGTAGAGGGGTGTAAACTGCATTTATATAACCAGCCTGTGCGCTGGAGACATTCAAAGGCGCTTTACAACTGACGTTTACGCTACCGTTGATTCGTTTTTGCTGATTCATTCCCTGGGAGTAAAGACACATAGCAACCACACGCTGTGCTTACGTGTTTTTGCGTTCATAGCCACTTGCCAGTGCCTTAGTACAGTGAATAAGGTGGCTGTAAGGAAATGCATCCAAGCATCAACAGATGTACAAACTCCGGTATATTTCCAGATACCCCCTACCACCTCATTCAGAGACAGAATCGCCCCACCACCTTTTCCACAATACCCCCACCAAAATATGCAGCTAAGACTTTCAATCTTTCCACCTCAATAGTGATTTACGGATACAAACTTAAAAACTGTGTACGCTATCTTGTGTATCTAGATCAGTTTTCACATTAAATATGTGGAGGTTGAGGTATTCTTTTTCAATGCAGTTTTAGACAGTAATGGGGGGGGGGGGGTAACTGGAAAAGGTGGCGGGTTTATTCTTTTTTAGTGCAGTTTTGAACAATGGGTGGGGGTATCTGGAAAAGTACCCAAACTCCAAATGTAGGTCCCTTTGATGGGATCAAACACCTCCAAAAAAGACGACTGTAAGATTTTGAAGAAACTTTACAGTTTTTGAGAAGAATCGCGATATATATTATAATTGCAATGTGTGTGCTGAGTACATATATATATCAAAAACTATAACCACATTAAATATACATTAAAGACCATATAAAATGACTTCAAGTGCCTTGAGGCGAGCTTAAAAGGTTAAAAACCTTTATCAAGTAAACAGGTGACATCGAACCCACGTTGACCCAACACCAAGATGTGGGCTGCAAAAAGTTTGGTTACTGGTGAATTCGGCAATGAATGAAACTTTTTGAGAACAAGAACTAAACCTTGGGAACCAGGAAGTCAATGTAAAAGAAATCTGTCTTACACGAAGGTTTACAAATACTTGTAGTGAACACACTTAATTTATAGAGAGCCGGAGACTGAGAGGCTGAGTGGAGAACTGTGATTTGCTTGCAATCCAATTGCATTTCACTTCTGATATTCTATCTAACCTATCATGTTTGCAAAAGCATTACGAACAGTAAAAGTTTAGAACATCATAAGAACTAGCCTGCGCGCAGAGAGAAACTACTGAAGTAGTACCCACTTCAGCTGAGGTAGTCTGCTCGCAGACTACATCAGGGACGGGGAAACAGGGGGGCATGCCCCCCAAAGATTTGCCAAATCTCTGTGACTACTGTTCAGCTTTATAAAAATTGAATTTTATCCCAACAGACTTTGTTTCACATTCACAGCAAGATATGCATATCGACACGAAACCCCCCTTTCCACACAATGACCAAAGGCACCTTAGTGGAACGTGAAAGAAAAATGAACCCAGCCTACTTACCCCCCCTCCCCCCATCTGCTTTACTTTCCCCCGTCGCTGTACATAAGAACGGGAACGCTAAATTGGATGAAATATCATAAACTGATATTAAACTGAGATTTAATAGTCTGTAGCGATGTAAGTATTTAAGGCAGTGAAGGGAAATGGTTTAAGGATATCATTCTGAAAGCGTTGTCTTTATACTATCTTTTTATTACTTCATTTTTAAAATTATATATTGTATTTCGGATAATATATTTAGAATATGAAGGCTTTATACTAATATTTAGTTGAATATTAAAACTATTTGAAGGCTTTTTACAAATATTTGAGAACATTATAAACCTATTCCATTCCGAATGTTTTTATTTCAAAAATTTGCGTAAATCTTATTATAAACTTGATCAGTTAATTCCACGGTTACAAAATTCCTTAATTCCGTATCTTTATTTGCGTATCCGTATTATTTTATCCCATTGTACACAAATTAAGTATTTTCCATTCCATACCTTCAACTAAACCTTCATCTATTCAGACTTAAAAGTAATAACGCCTTTGGTTCTAATTAGAATTCCATGACATTTTGTCCTTACAATTCTTGACGATCAACATGATTTTGATCCTCTAATATCTATAGTTCACTGTAAAACGGAAAATATTAATTGATAAATACGCTACAGGTCTATATTTGTTACCCGATGATCGGAAAGTATGTGTGAAAGTCACGAGTCTTTGAATTTTACGTGTCCTTTCCTAGTAATCTTTGTAGAAACAGATCTGTACTTAAAAATTGAATATTGTATTAAGCTTTCATAAAAATATCCAAAGAGACACTACGATACTTGCTGTTGCGTTAAGTATCCTCCATGTAAATTCCGGCACATTCCGGCATTCAATTTTCATTAAGACTTGTAGAATTCTTTTCTCCACTATTTATTAGCTACGAGTCCCGCCTCTTGTAGTTTTTAAGACCTCTTTTCCTTGTCCACTGTGCCAAATTTTCTTTTGTTAAAAAAATGTGCATCGGGGTCCCCCCCGACTCGATCCCAACTTTGTCTAAAATTCTAAGATGAGCGAGTAATTGATATCAACACAACGAAAATGGTTAGGAAGTGGAGGATTCCAAAGCAACTGCTTGCTATGAATCTATCGAAAAGTAGAAAAAACGTTCAATGGAGTGATTTAAGCAAGTTTACCTTACCTTTTGCAATAAGCAGCGCGACGGAAAGTTAAATTCGTGAACGGAAATACCATGTTGATATGAACAGCGTAAACAAGATGGGAACAAATTGCTATCACACTGTAAGTACTTAAGTCTAAGAACTGACTCTTGATTCTTATAGTAGTTTTGGCTGTATATTACACACTTGTTTCGCTTCGTGCTGTTTTAAATTGAGCTTTAATCGATACTTTTGTTAAGGTAATGACAAATTAAGGCAATGATATAATTTTGAGTTTATTAGCAAGCGTGTAGGTTGTTGTTGTCCACTCATCTTAGTCAGCAATGGAGAGATAATGCTGTTTTTATTAACAACTCATGCATGCAAGTGTAGATACAAAATTTTAAGCCATTTGAAAGCTAGCTACAGGGAATATACTTATCTTTCTGTAAACTAAATAATAAATACCATAAATTAAATTGAATGTTGGATGAATTTGAAACATGAAGTTTTGAGCAGCTGTTTGTTGGACCACGATGTCAACATGACGAGGACAGTATGCAGTTGAATTCAGACCCGTTTACTTAGCTCGAACAATAAATTTAGTTGCAAATCGTTATAGCTGGTAGATTACGGCTAAGCTGACAGTAGTTTATTATTCTATCAAAAAACGAAGCTTCGTTCATTTTGCTTTGAAGGAGTAGGGAAGACGTGTCATCAACATAGCATCAGAGTTCAAACATCAGCATCCATTGCAACCCACATGGGGCTGTTATGGAGGTACGGTCTGATGTACGGGCGACTGAAAACGTTTTGCCCCGTCCTTTAACTATATCTCTACTTAGACCATATGCAGATTCACTTTTAATTTCTACCGTGTAGACTGTTCAATGAATCAATAGAGTATATAGCTGTGAGAATAACATTTGTCGTATATAGGGACCTGTGTTCCTGTGCCACTTACCAGGGCACATACGCATTTGAATTTCCTTAAATAATGACAGCAAGTGGTGTAAACTTCCTGCTTTGATTAAATCGACCTAGTGTATCCTTTCCTAGTCCCACGTTTGCTGTGGCCTGCCCTCTTCGCCACAAGGTATCAACAAACTTGACCTACGCCTCTTTTCCTCAACACAATACCCTTGACTAAAATTCAACACATTTCGTACAGGTTTTTACAAACTACCTTAACTTCAAAACGTACCAAAATTATCAGAAAAAGTCTCTTGTTCCACAAAATATGCTTTAAAATATGCATTAAAACTATATACCCCGGTATACTTTTACCTGATAGGCAAATTTTCATGGATGATGTGGCATGAATTATTGGTAACATGTTATGGAATAAATAAATCATTCAAATGATAAAATCCCATGTAAAATAAATATATCAATAAATATTGCATTTAAGTAAAATAATATCAATTTTTGGTCATGCAATAAAAAATAATGTGTAAATTATATGATAATTAAATCAACATATTGTCATAAATGTGCACATTTTTTACTAGGCATTATATTATGGCACTATATGAATTTAAGGCCGTTGAAAAAAATTCCGTTATGTTACACTGTCGGGCCCTCTGATGCTAGAGAGAGCACTGGCTCCTACAGCTGTTAATAGTATATATAACTCAGCAGAAATAATTGTACAGCAGTTATTATATATATTTATCATGAGTGGAGCATTGTCACAATAGCTTGCTTTTTTCACTAAAGAAACAGTTGGGATTCGAACCCACAACCCATTAGTTTGAAAACCAAAACCTTAACCATTGGACTGTCAAGTCCATGCACTATAGCATAATTAGAAACACATTTACGCATGCACCTATGTCAAGGAACAAGAACAGTAGCAAACACCTGGGATACAAAGAATACAGATATATACATACATTAACTACAATCACCAAGAGGCTATTTACAAAAAGGAAGAATAAACAAGGAAAAGAAGGCATAAATGATGAAACAAAGAAACTTGACTTTCTTGACTTATCAGTGTACAGCAGAGAGCCTTGCCACATTTGTTTTTACAACTTTCTTCCATCTAGTCCTATCTTGCATTAATTATTCTGCAGTTAATAAGGGCAGATTGGTTTTCATTTCTTATGTGGTCAGACCAGCGTTTTGGGGGTCTTCCTTGTGATCTCTTTTAGGTAAAGTCTTCTTTGTAAACCTTTTTGACAAAGCTAGTTTTAGAAAGTTTGCTCAGGTGCTCAGGCTCATGTTGATGATGGTTTTGTCAACACCTGGTCTCCTTCTTATATCAGTATTATGCAGTCTATCATGGAGAGTGACACTCAGAATGATACACTGATATTGCATTTCAAAAACCAAAAGTTTATCTTCATTTTTCTCCAAAATTATTCATGTTTCACTGGCATATATAGCAATGGGAACAATGAAAAGCCAATAACAAAAACTCTAGAAACTACCTGTGTCCCAAATAAATGACTAGTAACAAAAGTGATTATGCTGCTATCCCTACCTGTCAACTACTAAGCCCCCCCTCCCCCCCCCTAGGTGCAAAGCTATTTAATTAAAACCGCCAAAACAACTCCCACGAGAAATTTACTGGCGGTTGAGATGTTGGATTCAAAGTTAACAACTCAGAAAGTCACTAAGGTAATGGAGAGAAAGTTAACCCTAGGTGTAGAGTAGTAAGAAAGAGTTAGCTGGAAGATCGGATAGTTTTCTGGATTTATTTAGACAGCTCCTGTGTATGTCCAAGACCTTTTTATGAGGAATTAATAGGAATGGTTGTGTGCTTCTTCTACTCTCGTGATCCAAATAATCGTCTCCCCCCCACAGATTGTTAATTTTTGGAATTTTTTCCAACCCTCATCTCTTAGTCAACCCCCCATGTATTGATTTTCCAAAATTTTGAGGACGTAAATATATAATTTGCCCCAAATGTGAACCAAAAACAAAAGTCCATTACATTTGATAATGGGGACCTTTATTTACTTTACTAAGACTTTATTAAGAATGCTAATATTGTGCAACTAGCTGTTGTATTTTTGAGGGTAAGGTGTGGTCAGGCATTGTAGAATACATGAGTTTGACTTATTTCCAACCTCCCAATTATTCCAAACCCCCCATTTATAAAATTTTTGAGAATCTTCACCTCCCCCATTTATTTTCACATACCCCCAATTATTTCGTCCTCAGGAATACTAAATATATCTGCTGCATTTAATACGCTGAATCATAGGATATTGCTATCAAGCGTCTCTCCCAAAATTGGTATCAGGAGGAAATGTGATCATGTGATGCCTATTTTATATAATTTACACTGACTACCCATTAGATATTGTGTAATTAAAAAAAATGCATTTGCTTTCTTTTAAAGTCATGAGCCTTTGTATTTAGGAATATTTCAAAATGTTATGTACCATTATATGGCTTAGGTCATTGTTGTAGTAGCTTTTTCAATGTCCCCCAAAGAAACAAGTAAGTCCTACAGGTCAATTGCCTTCTCCATAGCTGTTCCATTACTTTGGAATAGCCTTTCTTTGGAATAACCTCCTGGTAGAGTGACAAACTTTTAAGAGTAACCTTAAATCATATTTATTTTACCAGGCATAATGCACCTTTTATGATGTCACTACTTACTCATGATCGAAAATTTATTCATTATGAAGCACTAAGAAAAATGACTGGGTAGAAAAGATGGGACTAGCCACCTCCCTTTTGGGGGTTAGGGGAAACTAAAATCTGCTCTATGCATTGTTCACATGGAAATATTTTATATAGTATAGTCCATTTCTTCTCCTCAAAATATTGTTATGCTTGTTATTTCCCTTCTCCTTTAAGGGTGCCAATTTAAGGCCCATCTATGCTCAGAGCGAAGGGAAAACAAAAGCAATGAGTTATGAAAATTTGCTAAAAGTGCCATACCCAGCTATATCCACCATGTTTCGTCACCCCTCCCCTCTTCCTGACAGCGATCACAACCCTTGCGAAAAACGTAGCTTAGCATTTTTAACCAAAAAATGTCTTTATTTGATATCACTATTATTCAAACCTCAAGGATGAAAAAAATAGTAATGTTCATCTTAATGAGATCCTTGAGCTTGATGCTTTTGAACGAGGGCATCAATATTAGAAAAAAAATCTTGTCGATTTCAGCCGTAAATCGCCTCAATTTGTCATATCAAGGCTACCACATATCTTTGTTAATATCTCCATTACAGCACTGAAAGCAGAGTCAACAGGATATGTATATAGTTGGGAATGGTTATAACAGTTTCTGGGCTAGGGTGCTTAGATCATGATAATGTTCAACAATTTTCTCTTGAAGCCAAATGAGCTGACACTTAGTCTTGTGGATTGCCACTGGGGAAGCATCTTTCTGCAAGCCAGTCAGTTCATCTCTCAGTTGTGGTTCAACTTCGCCAAGTGAAATCAATAAATACTGAGTCAGCCAGCCAGGAAAGTTCATCTCATGTAGGTCAAAAAGTCTCTGAGATAAATCTGTTATCATGCGTTCCATGTGGTCCGTAATTACAGTCAAGGTCCTGTTCGAAACATTGCACGGACTCAACCACATGAAATGAGCCAATTCTCTTTTGGAGAGTTCATCTTTGTATTGACACACATGGTTTCATCCCCCCCCATGATTCTGGGGGGACCTAACTTTTGAAATCTCTTATTTTATGGGGGACCTATGCATTTGGAAAAAAAGTGGGGGGAACCTGAACTTCTGTGGGGATCTGAATAATGTCACCCAATTCTGGGAGGACCTGGCACAAAGAGTTTCCACAAGCACAGTGTTTTGTTGAGAAGTCCACTTCAACTGACATTTCATTGTTGTGTGGGACCTTCTGCACCAAACAGAATATCAACACATTACCAGATGTTGCCCAACCAATAATTGAAGCACACTTTTGTGACAGATTGGGTCACTGAGGAACATGATTCCTTTTTCACTGCATGGACTGTCACAATCAATACAGTCCAAAGTTAGCATGCACTGAAGAAGAATTCATCTCTGAATTTGGCAGGATGTGGCCTGTCTTCAATTGAAGTTGGGGACAGTTTAAAGGCCTGTCTGATGCGATGGATAACATTTTGGAGCACATAATCAGTAACTACATGATAAATTTTCCAAACATATATGAAATGTTGCTCATTCTAATGTCAGCCTCACCCAACACGAGTCCGCTGGACAAATCTTACAACAAGCTGACCAAAATTTGTTATAAGGATAGAAACACAATACAAACTTAAGAAAAGAAACTTAAGACTTCGTATTTGCTGGCTGTGCACAAAATTAAGGATTTGAACATGAAAGAGCTCTTTATGAAAGCGTGGGAATCTTTTGAAAATGATTTTCTTGTCACAATCTGGTGATTTTGCTTCATGGACATTTGTCGTGGAAAACTGGCTTCAAAAGCATTGTCAAGTTGTGTCACGTATTATATTTTTGTGCAGTCACACCTGAATCAGTTTTGGCCTATTTTTCTTCAAAAATTTAATTTTGACCTGACAGCTTGGAATTATGGCTTCAAAGAAACTTCAATTCTTCTACAACTTAAATGTGTAGGAACCTGAAAAAGTGGGAGTAGTGTTTAATTTTACCAGGAAAGAGTCCAGGGGTCCAAAATAATGAAATGGGCACCAAACCAGACTCTTCTCTGAATTGAGTTCCTGTGGGTTTGTTGAATGGTTGGAATTTTGTGCTCAAAACCATTTGAGAAGGAGCAGATGCTAGATGTGCACAATGTCTTGAACCTAATTTTACTGTTTTGAATGAATAAAAGTACTCTTACCTCATGGTTGAGACAAACATGACCATCCATTTGAGAAAGCAAATCCATTGAATTCAGGTAGACTGTATCATAAATTGGATGTGAATTATTTTGGTCGTTTTGTCATGTTATCATGATTGTAAGACTTTGTTGAGTACCAATTTGTCACCATTTTGCCAATTTTTATTCTTGTCATCAATTGCCACCATTCCAATTCAGCTGTTGCATTAGTTTTGGTCATTTTCGTCTCATTAAGTGAACCCAGACTTTTCCTTTTGTGGTCCACCATGATTTACAAGAGGACCTCAAATTTTTATGGTGCATCAAATTATGGGGGACCTGAGAAAGTTTTACCCATGGAAGACCTAAAATTATGAGGAGACATAGAATTTATGGTGGGACCTGCAAAGCTGGATGAAACCATGACACAGTTTGGCAATGAAACCAAATATTTTAGTTTTGGCATCCATAAGAGTCTTGTTTGGCCCTTGCAACTCAATCTTTAGGGCATTCAGCTTTTCAAACAAATCAACAAGATCAAATACTAGCACATTGGGATCATTTCCTCTCAGTGCAACCATTTCATTTTTGCCTGCTAAAAACTTGTGGAATCCGTCATGTAATTCAATAAACCTCATGTGACAATTACCTTTCGAAAGCCAATGTACTTCTGTGTGCAGCAGGAGACGGACATGACTTTCTTCCATTTCCTCACAGAATGCATTAAAGTGACGTTATGTTTTGGCATTTGCCTTAATCAAATTGATACACTTAATGACTGCTTTAGAACCGTATTTAATCTGGGAACAGATTTTTGGCCACAAGGTTTTCTCTGTGAATGACACATTGTACTGTTTTTACATTTAGATTATCATCTTTAATGAGCTTTAGTACTTGTTATCATCTACCCATCATTGCTAGTTTGCCATTGGCTGCACATAATACTACGTTGCACAGCAGTATGCCATTCTGCATCATATATTTTTATGTATATTCTGTAAATGCCCACAGCAGTAGTTGTAGTTTTTAACGCTTCGCAAAGCTGCATCTCCTTAAATTCCCTGTCGTCTATGTATCATACATAGCAGGTAGTGGGGCTTCGCTGTGATAGACAGTCGATTCATTCAGCTGAACTTCAATTTCTGAAGTTCGAATACGAGTTGGCCATGAATGCCTTTTACCAATTTACCTGTTCACCTGCATAACATTAGTGAGTGGAACCAAATTGATAGCATTATCCTCACCCTTACAAAGCACAGTGCACAGGAATACAGATAATGCCGGTTTGATCAAATCTTAGTGGATAGAATGCAGTTTTCCATTCTTGGCTGTCAGTAATGATATTTGGTAACTACCGTAAGTCGGGGTAACTTTATACCACTTTTGGGATAGCTTGTAATTTAAATAAATTGTTTGTGGTACTAAATCCAAAGATTGCTCTGAAAAGACGACTCATCGTTATTAGGTTGAAAAGCTTCTTTCGTTTGACTCTCATCAGAACATGGCATCATAATTAAAAACGAAGAAACAAATAAAGGGATCGAAATTTACAAGATGTTGAATAACTAAGTACGCAATTGGTTACAAACAAATATTGAATGGACGGGAAACTGCAGACGTAATGGACGACACTACTTAAACAAAAAAATATCATAAACAAAATCTTTTTGGCTGCAAAGTTCAGGCAAAAAGTGCTTGAT
>JAAAKM020002972.1:0-12909 GCA_010016025.2 Alatinidae sp. Z8VKAUB7J3 | reverse complement strand
AAAATCAGGCCTGGAGTTGCTTAGGTATCACTACCTATGAAATACCAAATGCTGGTTGGATCTTTGATCTCTTTGCTAGACATATCAACAGTGTGATCTCCACAGTTTGTAATCAATTGTTAATGAAAAACTTTTCTTGATTTGTTTTTCAGGCGTTTTAAAAACTGTCCCTCCTAAATTTGAGGCCTCGAGTTGCTTAGGTTGTTGCTTAGATTTTGGACCAAACCGAGGCCTCACAACTAAGCAACTGAGTTGCTTGTACAAAAAACGTGTAGTATTCCTATGCGACAGTCGAAAAATAACAAACGTAAGAAAAAACGAAGAATATTACCTTCTCAACGAGGAACCTTGCCCTCTCAGCTTCCTGTTGTGCTGCACAATAAGAAAAACGCAAAATCATAACATTAATTTCGGATTTCAAATTTCGCATATCATCGGGGATTCTTACAATTACAGAAAGAGAAATAAAAAATGGAACGCTTTTCCGGGCCATAAAAACCTTTCAAGCTTTGGGGGTGAAATAGTTTAGTTATTTAAAGAAAGTGAAGGATTTCAGTACGTTAGTGAGTAGAACGTCTACACAAGCAGTCCTATGCTGCATTTTCATCACAAGGTTCTAAGACTTGCTTCCATTTTCCGATTTGCCTTAACTATATCTACTTTATTTTTTCCCTTTTAATTTTGTCTTGGGAGAGAACAAACACGGTTAGGGCATACGAGTTTGCCTTCGCGTCAGCAAATTGTTTCGATTTGAAAACATTATGACCGTGCACTTGGAAAAAACGCACTGGATGGCCATAAGTACGCATTTTTTTAGGGCAACAACCAAACAAATGAGAATAAACAAACGTTGTCTTTTTCAAAAAATCACCACATACGTAGTTGATGGGAAAAACAATTTGCTTTCCCTCAGAAACCAAATAACTTGTCTAGTAGGCCAAAAAGTCTAAGAACATTGCATCTATTTACTCTCGTCAATTTTATAAGAATCGTTTACTTTGTAATAAAGAGAGACGCAAACCACTATTTTTCTACTTTGTGTACTTTTTTGCGATTGTGATTCATAAAATTTTGATTTATCGTTTAAATTGTGAATGAGTTGGTGAATGATTTTGAACTGTTGATAATTATTGTAAAGAGAAGCAACTATTTGGAATCAAACAGAGTTACTTAACTAAGAAAACAAACACAAAAAAATCATGCACCGCAGGAGGTTGGCTGATGTAGACGAAACAACCGAAATTCACATTCCTTGTTTAAGTGCAAGATTTCTTTTCGAAATAAATGGGCTCTGTAAATGTTCAAAAGATGGCGTTACCAAGGCGCATAAAAACTGATTTCGTTTAGCACCTGCTGTAATGAAACCCTAAGTAAGCAACCCTTGAGAAATTTGTCTAGAAATTTTATAGTCAATTCCTAAGAAACTTACTAGAAAGCAGAACACTAAGTTTGTTACAAACGAACTACATTGTCCGAATCTACGAATACGCGTTTTACAGACAAATGCATTCACTTACCAACTTGCTTCAACTCAACAGCCTCTGTGAATTCCCTTCCAAATGTTAAATGGGTCTGTATGATACAAATGGATAGATAATGACAGCGTGAATCCCTCTCTACCCGACTGTCTATAATACTCACAACATGATATTAAAGCAGAACAGTGTGGCAATGCACACACTTTCTACGGCCTGGGGCATCAGCAGGACTGATTACACAAGTACCTTGGGGCCCAATATCATACCAACAGGACGTGAGGGCGGATACGTGTTCCATTGTCTTCAAATAGAGAATACATTGTTCTTCCTGGTTGTATAAGGGGCATGGGTCAGAAAGTCTGGAATTCTTGTTATTCTCGTAAATGCATCTAACATGGAGAAGATCTAAAGGGAAAGCATAGACTTTCAACTCTTACTTTTTCTCTGATCTTACTTTTTCCATGATCTTAAGCGGCTTTCAATCAATATCACAAGTAGAAATCAACTTTTCCCTCCGAGTTTGCTGGCTTTTTTTCCCTTCCTGCCCTTCCTTCTCTCCATAAATTATTCGTAATATTTATAATTAGATAATTTCATCGCTAGTGTTGGTATTTAGTATTACACATTGCATAACTAAGCAAATATCCCAAAGACTTATCCTAGATCACTTGCAGAAGAGCATAAATGGCATCAATAACTTGACAGGTATGGGAAGGAAATCAACCGAATACTCAACAATCCTCACTAAACATGTGACAAACACGTACCAGGAAGCTCTAAGGCAGTTTATTGCAAAGGTAAGTCTGGCACTTACTAGTCATTTTTTTTAAATCAGGGTTCCCAGCCTCACATTGGAAAAAATTTCCCTGATAACTCCCTGATTTCCCTGACGAAATTTAGAAAAATTCCCTGATAAGTCTACACCAGTGTGTTGCCAGACATGCCTTGCGCAAATCTAGCATTCCATTATATGAAGCGTCCTATGTTGCATGAAGGCCAGTTACACCAAGGTCATACATTAATTAAAGGACACTTTTCTAGAAAGTAGAAATTCCAGTTTAACAGTAAATCGATGTTAAACACCTTACACCTTAATTCAGGTTTTCCCTGTTTTCCCTGAATTTATCCAAAATTCTCTGACAATTCCCTGATTTTAATCACAAAATGAGTCCAGTTTGAAATTCCTGGATAACTTGTCTGTGAACCCTGTAAAATCTTCAAAATCTAATGCCTTTTTAAAAAATAACAATTGCTTTGGTATGTTTTGGAGATATCGTAATTCTTCTGATGGGGATACATACTCTAAATGTTTCAATAGCTATTTAATGAGGTTCTACTCCAACAAGTGTAGTGTGTTACATACTGAGTCTTAAACTGGCATCAAGAAGGTAAGCATATAAGTTTATCATCATAATAAGACATATCTCAGTGACCAATAGGCACATGGACATGATGCATTGCTAAGCATGGGATACAAAAATATGGGAGACAAACCTTGTGAGACTCGGAAACTGTCAAACACAATAAACTTTTTTCATTTGTTAATTGCAGGAAGAAGTATTTACCAGGGAAATGTCATCCAAAACAAGACCAAATGCATTTGCTCTTTCAACAAGTTCTTCTTGAACCTTAAGTGATACCTACATCAGAAGAATGATAAATAATAATGAAGTATTAATTGCAACATATCATTTGCTTCACATTTAGTGTTGGCAACATTTTGTAAATCAAAATCTTAAAAAATGTAAACTTCGTCTAAAATGCTATAAGTCCTCTTGAGAACTATTTCTTGTGCCAGTGAATTTGTATGGCATTTCCCCTAGCCTTCTGCCACCAAAATATTTCCTTCCTGTCATGGGAGTCAGCATAAATTTGGATTTTGTTGTAGTGAATATACCAGTACAATAATTCCTAACACTATGTATTAACAGCAGGTGCTGAGCTCTAACTTGGACAGCTGTTGAGTGGTCAAGAACCTTGTTATTGCCAATTTCCAGGTAAGCTAGAGACTACATAACTTAGGTTGTGAGAGGAAGGTTGACATGCCCCACTGTCATGCCTCAGGGAAAACCCATGTGGTCAACCCCACTGAATCTTATTTCATGTTAAATGGCCATAATCCAGGTCTTCTGTACACCCTCCAGTAGTAGCCTTAAACATTGTTGTACACCTTCAATCTCAACTTGAAGTTACTTACTTGGGTAACAAGTCATTACTCTTTGCTGTGTTCAAATGCCCCTTCTTTGCCTAAACATATTTGTAACATTTGCATTAAAAATTGAGTTTGGAATTCATCACTGGTACTACCAAACTCTTAAGCCTTCAGTAATACCCTGGTGGTCAAGTCAACCAAGTACTCTGGGCAACGCATACAACTCACCCATACTATTTTGTGTTTAATTGTAGGGGTTCGAATAAACAGGGAGCAGGCATTTTTCTAGATTTTCATAAAGTGGGGGATCATAGTAAAATGACCTATGGGGAAAATCATAAATCAATGACCCAAATGGGGGGGAGGGGTGAAAATAAAATGGAGGGGTGGATATTTGTTTTCACACAGAAGGCATAGGTGGTCCCCTCTTCGATCAGTCACTACATTTATGGCTATCAACAAAGGTGAAAAACATCAAATCAAAAGGATACTTACAATATCTCTCTGTGTGATCAATTCACTGGCATCAAACTGTGCCTAAAATGTAAAAAAACAAACATTTATACATAATAATCCTGTGACTGGAGAGTCATACTGTTCACAGAGTTCATGTTTTAGTTAAAAATTCTCGAAATATGTAAATAAAGTTTGAACAGTTAGAAACTGAATAGTTTTAATGAACAAAAATTAGAATGACAATTCAAGACATAACCCCAACTCAATCTCAAATATTAAAATTAATGAGAACTCATACAGATTATACTGATAATTGAGCATGTTTCATGCATAATTCTTTTACTTAACACATTTTTTTCAAATAGGCGCACCTCCCACCTACAAACTTGGTCCAGTTTCTTAGACCTTGCAAAGCAGTGTACATATGGGGTCTACATTGGAGGTACAAGTCTGCAGGAAATATACAGTTATATCAGTTAATTTAAAACTATGTGACCTGGGCTGAGGTAGTCTCAGGAATCTGAAAGAAACTCAACATTACAACATTGAGAAATGCATACCTATATAACATAATACATGCAAATTGTACAGACTAGTGTTACATATAGCTTTGAATTGTGATGTATGCATTCACTACAGTTAGACCAGGGTGGATAATTATCTTCAGTAAGAAAATACAAAAGAAGCAGACAAAAGCTATGAGCTAACATACTGGTACATTAATATTTAACTTAGCTTTCCCCTTGTGGAATTGTAATTCATTGACAAAAACAACTTGAAAGTGTTTAGTTCCAACATGCATTTTCTGATAATAAATATTGATGCACAGATTTTGTTCAAGGGCAATAGGTCTATGGCTTCAGTGCTGTACTGGGCATGCAAAAGGTCAATATCCTGACAACAATAAAGTCATAAACATAATATACGGTAAAGTATACTTAATACCTGTGAATAATGCACAATAATGAGCTTCCTTTTCTAAGAACCTGGGGTACATACAATCCTTAATATCAAAGGGTGGGCTAACTCATGATTATAATGCAAAACTGCACTCAAAATATTTCAATAACAGAGAAAAATGCTTACCACAACAGCCTTTAAGATTTCTGTTGTAATGGAAGGCAAAACTCTTTCATCATAATCTTCACCTAAACTCATATAAATCTTTGGAAGTTCTGATGCAATAGGTCTAAATAATATCCTCAGAGTAATGTTGACATTTTGTAAATCTGTAAGAAGAAGAAATACACTCATCATATTCAAAAAACATATCAGGCAATGAATACCAAAAGGTATATATATATATTATAAGCCCACTTCACAGGGTCTGGAATTAACAACAATTTAGTCTTAGCTCCTAACTTTGATCTTGTTCAGAAACTATGAACAAAATAAATGGAGTAATTTAGTTATCTCAGGAGTCATGAGGCTAATATTAATTAAATAGTGACAACCATGCTGTCTATTTTAGCAAACATGAGTACAGTCATGAATGTACTAACTTGTCTGATTGTTGACTTGTATAGTCTCTAAATTGTACGATTGTTCAATGTCTAAAGTACAGGTGTCTATAATCCCATGGACAAGGGTATCAGTTTAACTGATCTCCATGCATCCATTATACACAATGTCCTGGTTAAATTGGGTAATTGTCCACTGCAGCAATATTTATATATAACTTAATAACCTACACATCTATATAAGCACATATATAATTGAAACACACCCTTCTTACTTAATTATGTGTGCACCTTTACCTTCTATTTATGACATCAGGCATAAACAGTATAATGGCTATGGCTACCTACATTTCAACGTGTCTATAGGACTAATTCTTGTAAGCATTTCTATTGACATATTGATGAATATAGGATAATTAGTAGTTACCATACCAAAGAGAGCAAATGTAGCCTACTTACCGCTGTTTGACCCAACTCAGGAAGTGAGAACTTTTCATGCCAAATTTAGAATTGCTCATCACAATAATTTATCAATTATGTAAAAGCTACTGTACACTATGTAAGAAAATTATCATTACTTAAATGGCCATATCAGTTGGGATGCTGCTTCTCAAATTTCTGTGCTACCATTACAGAAAGACAACAGCCTCATGAGTCATGAAAATTGATGTGATCACTGGCGTTCATTGGAACTGTTTTCTGGAGTACAAGGAACAGTTGAGTGCTGCAGTGGGTGTTCTGCAAATGTGAAAAACACTACAGTGAATAGTAAATAAAGCTTTGGTGCTTTCTTACAGTATGTTTTTTTCTCAATAAATCGGCACAAAACTTAAGACATATAATTTCTACACAACAATGGGTGGTTCAATGAAGGAGAAAGGATTTTTATGCAGCATAAGCACACGGCAAGCATTTAAACTGTTATTTTGTGTCACTTAGCAACTAGATAACCCATGATTGGCTTCAATTTTTTGTAGCCTCAGTATCACAGTATTTGATGCAAACAAATGAAATAATTAACATCCACCATATGCAAGTACCAAGCAAAAGACTTCGGCTGAGTTTTGCTTTGCGTTAAAGGTTCACAAAACTTTGGACTTTTGTCTTGCAGAATTTGAAACCGAAATGTAAAAAATTCCAAAAGAGTTACATAAAAGAAAGGTAGATCTGTACTGTTGAAATTTTTGGCCGTCTTATACATAGGCCTATATAAATTAAGTTAGGTATAAGTGACTTCAAAAAGCAGTGGAATTTACAAAGTGCATTCAATGTTCCAGGTTTAGGGAGTTCTTACTTCCTGGAGAACAACAGGGTCAAACAGCTGTGTACATATTAATTGCCCTTGTAAATATGAACACTGCTGGTAAAGATAGGCTATTTACCTTTACTTCCGGTTATAACTGGTACATTTCTTGGTCTACTTCTGCAGTCGAATATAATGGGTTTCTGAATTACAGGGATGAGAAAATGCGTTCCTTCTCCTGATACATCGGGTAAGACACCACGAAATCTGTCAAATATTACGGCTCTGTGACCTCCATCAACTAAATGAAGCGTAATAAAGAAATGAAAAATTAAAACTTCATAGGCCTAAGCTAAAAGATAAAGCTGTAAAGCTGAGCTGGCAGTGCAGTAAAACGAATTTTAGTGTTTATAAATGGATTTCCTAACTATGTATTCTAAAGTTCAAATCATGTAGAATAGTAAGGCATTCTGAACTCCACGGCCACGCTATATGCAATGGGCACCCTTCTATCGTTCGTGATGCTGACTCGACTTGAAATGTTAGCAGCGTCAGCACCCAGATCCATGGTGAATGCTCTGGCCATGACCTGGCAATCGCCTTCCAGTGCCAGATTTTAAAAAACATTTACAAATTATTGATGCCATATATAACTTAATGTGCATTCTGTAAAGCCTAACCTTCGGCCTGCAAAAATTGCATCAGCTGTGTAAGAAAGGAATTCCAACATTGCCCGATCGCAACCTTTGGCTATAATATAATGCAAATGGCAATAGCTGAAAAGTATGAGTACATACCATTATACAATGCGCTATTAATCACGCCTCCAGCAACAGCTAAACCAACGCCAACTTTGGCCAAATTATTGAGTAATTTTGTAACTTGTGCAGCCATTATGTTTCTTGTCTCACATGCAAGAATTTTGATGAGGATGGAAGACTGGGAATGAGTGGTCAGCGGTAGAACGGTACTTCGGCGAAAGCCCCATGTGTATGATTCTCTCTTGAAATCTCCCGAATCCTCGTAAAGATGGTATGATCGTTTCCTCTCGTATATTCTCGTTTAGACGCATAATACATACTAAATCATAATCAGTTCAACGCTAAAGTCTTCTACTTTGACCCCAGAAATTGTAGAACAATGTTTTGAGCCAGTTTGGTTGTCTTCTTGTCCATTCCTTACTTCTGGCAACAGGCTAAAAGAGATACAAGAGTGATAGGACTTACACCTTTCCGACTTTCCGAGTGTCTGCAATATATGCATAATAGGGGTTGATACTGTAGAGGTTTTTGAAATCAGCTTGTTGATTAAACTGTACCGATACCTTCTGCTTCTGTCGTGATACCGAACGGATATAGACCTACCCTACTTTCCCATATGAGTGTTTGACAGCTTGCCATATCGGCGAGGCGAAACTCGCCCTAGTAACAATACACAAACGTCTCTTCTTTTGCAAAAAGTTAGTAGTTTAAATTTAAGTTACCTTTAGCTTAATATTTTGCTATTGGTAACTGAACACGGCAGGAATTTTTGAAGCTGAGAGCTGGTAGTTGCGGTAGACTCTAGGAGTAATGTAAATTTGAGGGGGCATAAGAACTGTTACGAAGTGTTGCCACAAAATAGTTGCAGAGATATCTGCCAATAATATGTAAGAATAACAACATGTAGACAGATTTTGTCACATTTTAGTTTCCAAGCCTCAAAACTGATTACCTAAATCAACAGAAATTATTGAGAAGATACCACCTGTTATAGGTGGTAGAGTTTACCATATGTTGAGTCATTTTACGACCTATGTTTCCTGAGAAACCTCTCCCATCTTCAGGCAGCTGGAATTATGTTATGTCACTGTTTTTGTGAGGTTGAGTTGCATATTTTCAAGGAACCTTGAAGCAAACTAGCTTGTGAGGCTGTGCCATGCTGTTCTTGTGTTGTGTTTTATTGCTAAGGTCTGGATGCCATATGTATGGAAGGTGGTAGAATGTCTTTTGGTGTGGCTGTGATGGTGTAAGGGGTGTGGATTGTTTCTTTGGGTTTTCTTTTGATTGTGTGGACCTCTTTGTCAATAATTTGGTTGCTTTCCCAATGAAATGTGTGCCCTTTCCAGCAATGTTCTGCAATCTTATGGCTCATTATATCTCCCTTTGCAACAGCTTTATTGTGTTCTTTCCCCCTCTGATCGAAAGAATGTTTTGACTCACCAATATAGGTCACAGGACACTTGTTGCTTAATCATTTTAAATTTTATGGGCACCTACAACCTGTCTTGAGAAGGGCATGTATCTGTAACTTAAATACGGTACTTACGAGATACAGTGGCAGAATAGGATTTGATGGTGGGCAGGCAAAATTTTGTGGCATGAGAATGAATGGCTGATAGATTACTTGAGGAAAGCCTGTCTATCAAAACAACTCCAATACAAGTACCTTTTCGTATCAAATAGATAGCTGCCATGACATTGATAATGTGGCAGCCCTTGTGTAATTTTAAATATTGAGAAAACTTATGCAGTGTGAAGTTAATCTGTTTTGTAGCCAATTTCATTGAAGCATTTACATAACCCATTATGATGTACATTTTATGCCAAAATAGATTTTATCATAAACTTTCAATGTTTAAAAAATTATGCATAAATGGATGAAATTATTCTAAGTGTTTGCCAAACAGTATTTGTTGTCATGTCTCTATTTTCATGGAGTTTTCTTAGGAAAATTTTAGAGGTTTGATGGACCTTACTGTGTCATAGCTTAACAGCTTTGTTAAACTTTTCAATGCCATCTTTTAAGTCAAACTTAATTGGTGCACAGTTCTTGCACAGTGCTTTGCATGAGATGTTTTTAGGACCAGCTCATATTAAGAAATTTGATATGATGCTTTTTTATGAGGTATATATTACTTATTTTGTTTACTATGTTTGATTTAAACAGACAACTAAACGAAGGAATAATGGGCGCTCTAAACATGGCAGAGGTCATGTAAGATCAGTCAGATGCACCAACTGTGCCAGATGTGTTCCAAAAGATAAAGCTATTAAGAAATTTGTGATCAGGAATATTGTTGAAGCTGCAGCTGTTCGTGATCTTGCAGAAGCTAGTGTATATGATGGTAAGTGTGTTGTTACTTAAAGCTATTAGGAAGTGCTTTACTAATTTGACACTTTTAACACTAATTTCTGGTTACAGTTGTGCAAACGTAATATTTGACAGAGTTATGGTCAGAGGATATTTTCTCAAATCAGTAATACCTGCATTTTACACTATCTGTAGCTGGGAAATGTGTACTCATGAAAGGTGTCAATAATTTGTTTTTGATGTCTTTCATACAAATATGTTCTGCCAGCTATAATTAGTGTAAAAATGTAAAATACTATTGCCAATCTGAGCAGATTGTCAACCAGAAGGAGCTTGTACCTACTGGTAGTGTAAGTAGGTAGGCTATGAATAGCAGTGTGGATTAAAGGAGGATCAAATTATATGTGCGGAGGCTTTTCATTTGCGGCCATCAATTTGATGGTGGCCATGTTGGAAAAATTCACAACTGTGTGGTCTTTGAAAACTGATATGTATGCCCCATATTTTAGGGTATTGATACAGCATGTTGCAAGGTTGCTATGATTATTATACCACTCATTATACCCGCAGGGTATCCAAATTTAACATGGATAGATATGTTAAAAATATGTGAACTTGGCAGCCTTTGATTTGGGGGTAATATTGAAGTTTCCCCTCCTGTTTCCTTCCAAATCAAAATCTATTATTTTTTGTATATTTAAAAGGAGCCCTAAGATTGAGCCCTAAGATCCCTAGATCCCTCGAGCCCTAAGATCCTCCCAAGAGCTGCACTTAGCGTAATTTGTTGTACAGATGTGGCCAAAAATTAGGTGATATGCACATTTTTTATGTCCAGGTTCAACAATGTGTGTGTGTACTGAAAAGGGTTACTTAAACATTTGTGAAGAAATAATTTTGTATGACTTCCAGAGCTGGTGCCCGTATCTTTTGTTGATAAAAGACAAATTCTGTGTTCATTTTAAATTAAGTTGAAATGCTCGTTGTGACATTCCATCAATTATAAGAGCTGCACAAAAGGGGAATGCACATGCTGAAAAGAGGGCTGTTAGTAAAGCAGGTGATAGAATAATTGTACTAATGTGCGATACAACACCCTTAGGGCCATTTTAATGCTCTTAAATTTACTTTAAGGTATTAAGGTTAGCAGAGGACCTTCTTATGTTTTTAGGATATAATGCTGTCCTGTTCACTTAATTTAGAGGGAACTGACATAATTTTTTTAATGCCCTCCTTTGGTATCAACTCGTTGTGTTTTATGAGCTCAACTTAGAACACATTACCCATTTCTTTCTTTACTAGTTTAAAGAGTTACTATGTAAATACTTTACTAAGCCAAAAAATAATGATAGACAGAGGGTTCTCATAGGTCTGGGATCAGGGCAAAGGTTTCCCTTTTTACTTGCCTTGGTGTACCAACTAACCATGAAACACATCTTTATAAGGTTTCATTCACCATAGGAATTTGTTGCAATTATTGAATCAACAGATAGAATAAAAATGTGGTTGGGTTTTTGGTTAACAATACCATAGATGATTGGTAGTATTTTTACCAGAGGCAGCCATTTAGTGAGTACTCTTCAGTCCATAATTGCTGTGAATAATATAATAATTATATCTTTTTATTTCTATCACATTTTATGAGTGTCCCATTCTAGTGAAAAACCCTCTTGGTGAATACATTCCCTGTCTAAAATGGTAATGAGCACTCCCCCCAAGTAAACATGTTCGGATTTGTTTGAATTGAAGTTCCTTGCACAATACTGTGGAAAGTCAACTTAAATCTCATCATTGAGGTGCAAAAAGCACAAAGAAATGGTCTTCAGTAGCTATCATGTATATACCTTCTGAAGACCGTTTTTGGGACAAAAATACAACTACTTTGTTCAATTCATTCCAACCGAAATTGAAAATCCAAATCTAAATCCTTGTTCAAGTGCTTTTTGTGCATAATTGAAATAAATTTGTTTGGTGTGCGTGGATTTTCTAATTTTAAAGACATCAGAGAAACAAAAATGTCAAGGGCTTGAACACATCACCCATGCACCCACTGCTTGTGCTCTTCCGGCTGAGCTAGTTGACACCCAATATTATCATCAATTTCTCCAGTAGACATCACCATCCTGCTCAACACAATTTGAGACCTGCCCCTCGGCACCACCTGACTTGACCAAGGCCATTGATAGTTTCAAAGTATCATTGAAAAGAAGGGATTTGACTTTTTTACTGTAGTGTATTTTCAGAATTTTCAAATCCAGTCTTCCCAATGATATGTTCTAATTCTGTCAAAGTCTGCTACAAATTCAGTTGTGATTACTTAATTTTTCATACAAATGTATATTGTAACTAACAAGTACACATTCTTAATATACAGATTATTGGTGCAGTTAATAACCATTTCAATCCAGATACTTTTTCGAGATTTTCATGCAGCAAGGGTGCTGCTTATCAATTCCAACTCACATTAAATCTGACACAACGCTCATGATAGCCAAACGTGCAACTCAGTTCTGCTTCATGGATGTTGGTAATCGGTTCTCAGTTAATTTGAGTTTTGAGATAGAGCCCTCACCACTGATACCATCAAAGTAAGTTATATCCGTGGAGCTATCTCACTGTTTGAGAAAGTGTCACTCACACCCTTGTCTGTAATATATCTTGGAAAGCTTGGTAATAATACCTTCCAGCACCTCATAAAAATGTTGGCAAATTTTAGAAACTGACACAATTCATCAGCAAATGTAATATCCAAGTCATTTGGATAGAGCTGATGAGGTGCTGGACTGCTGCCTGAATCTTATCTTTAGACAGTTCTTTCAGATGACTAAAAGAGCTAGGTTGGCTTGATTTATCTATGAATGCTTACAGTCGAGAGAGGTTATAAGCTGAACAATAACAGACACTAAATCTCTGTTCTGTATTCTTCTGTTTGATTATGATGACTAAAACAGTAGATAATGGGAGCCGCTGTCGCCCAGTGGATAGTTCACTTGCCTTCTATAATAGGGGGTATGGGTTCGATTCCCAGAAGGGCCATTGGTGACAACAGGA
>JAAAKM020002971.1:0-12911 GCA_010016025.2 Alatinidae sp. Z8VKAUB7J3 | reverse complement strand
TGAATAACATTATAAATATATTTTGTGCAATGAACAACTTTCATTTTCTCCAAAAAATGTCCACTTCACCGTGGAATTTAGTGAGATGAGAGATGAGAGATGAGAGATAAATCAATACTAGCATAGGTAACAAGCACTATACTTGGTTGGCGCATGAGCAGTGTATGGTAATAGAAATACAACAACTACAAAATCACCATTACTGCACCATCCTTTTCTTGTAATGGGCTCATCTTACTGTGCCAGGCCCAAATGTATGACCCAATTTATGTAAAGTGACGTTGGGTCTATTCTTGAACACTTTTGGAACTTCACCCAGAGAATTGTTGTCAAACTGTGTAATACGTTCTGGAATGTGTTTTCAATTTAAGTGATGAGGTAAAGCCATGTGTGTTGTAATTGTAGGTGTATTGTTGAGTTTATTTTTGAGTCAGTTTCGTATCAAGTTATTTCTAAAGTGTTTGTAATCACCATTATCAGGTCTCAATAAAGTGTATAAAAGAATCAATTCTTCAATGATCAAGTTAGTTGTAAATGAGAAGACAGTAAAGTTCAAGGTTACAAGTCATTTAGTCAATTGTCTTAAGCCTGCTATTTGGGATTGGTGTAGCATAGCTGCCAGAGGCAAAGACCACATCGAGTCAAGGTGGATGCTGGAGCAATACTACTTTTGATATACTGCATAGATCTACGTAACTAAACAACTAAGAACGGAGCCCATACTTACTGACTACATTATTATCATCATCCTGAGCCACCAAATATAATCCAAAATAGTACACAAACTTGTCAGGTAAACCAATTTTCTTCATCGCAACCTATAAGACAAAGTAGAGAATAAATAGCTGCTAAAGAAGCTAACAGACAGGAAAATATGAAATGTTGGCAACGCATTGAAACAGCACCATTTACTTAAAAAGGAGTCAGATATGACCAACAAACCCAACATATGTGCTCTTCATATTTACTTCCTGGGTCTACCTCAAGCCACCTAGCTTCTAAATGCCTTTCATCCATATTTTTCAGGCCCTCTGTGTCTATAAACTAACTTCAGCTGAGGAAATCAAACAATATGTTATGACTTAAAGTTACTGCCGACGGAGGAATAGTACATCTATATTCTTACCTCAAGTACATCATCTGCCTGATCCAGTGAATTCAACGTAAGATCAATACTATTTCCATTCATGAGATAAAGCTTCATTTCAATCTCCTCTGGCTCTGCTTTTCTTGTTTCCTATTTCATTTCAAAAATTGATCAACAAAAAAATGAATCAAAATCAACTTTGGATTCCCTTTACAAAAGAACAATATTAATTTCCTCACAATAATGTAAATTGGGACTGCTCAATAAAATCACAGTCAAAAAATTCTATGGATATTGCAATCAATGCATGAAATTAAGAGTAATAATTTCTTATCTTTCCCAATTATAGAAAACCTTCAATTCAGTGACAATGTCACCTCCACCATCCAATATATACTTATCAAATTATTGGGGCAGGGTTGCCTTCAACAGCAGTTATACACAAAACACTGTTCTAAGTAAGGGGAACATTTCCATAATAAGCAGCTAATTACTGTTGCTATGAAAAACTTTGTATTAATAAACTTCTCTATTAACAAATTAACATTCTCAATAAGATTAAATGCCAAACTTAGATGTATGGCATAACCTAGTTTGCAGATAAAGTACATTTGAGTTTTTACAATGACATTAGCTCTAACAAATATATATAAAATGAACGACAATATATAAATGGTACCAATTAAAACAGCACACAAGGTGCATACTTTAATCTAAAGCCTGTTTCCACTGTTTGGCATTCTTATTGACCATTAATTATCTGCCTGGTATGGTCAGGTATACACAAAGGCAAGTGAGATGCTACAAGTTTTTGTAATGGAGAAAAGTATGTTGTTATACCTGCTGTGCCTTCAAGAAGAAGTTTATGAAGGTGTCAGAACTAATAATATCTGCATCCTGGCTCACAGCCTGGATAAATTTTTCAAGCATATCTCTCCGTTCTTCAAGCTGCTCTGAACTAAGTGCCCAAAACTTCTTGCCAGGAAATAACTTGGAAGGCACTCGACTTGGAAATTCTCTCTTAAGCTGAATAAATAGAAATAGAACATTGTCAGTCATTTCATTAAGGGTTACTGTAACACCTTATCTAATGTACAAACTAAATACTGTACTTATGAGTATTACAGTTACAGTTCTTAATCATTTGCAACAACTATAATGTCCTGTCTACTGTAACTTTAATGACTGAACTGTGAAGCATTGGATGACACTCAACGTCAACTACCTCCTTGCATCTTAATGGCTACCCCTTGCAATAAAAAACAACAAATACCTGAAAGTCTTCCAATGCCCTCTGAACTTCTTGGACCTCCTTTGGTCTGCTCGTATCAAACTGAACTATAACTAAATACTACCAGTATCAGATGGTGGGCATTTACTATGGGTGTACTGCCCATATCTGGGTATGTTATTTAGTCTCTTGGTATATAAAATTACACCACCCTTAATAGTAACGTCCATTATAGCAAGAGCTATAGAAAAAGGGGGTTCTGTGGGTAGGGGCAATAAATTAGTTAATGAAGCTTTAGAATCTTAATTAAGTAGTAATTATTGTTATTGTGGATATTGTATGATAATGTAAGACAGCATTAATATTTGAAGATTCATTTACAATAACTGGTTCCTTGTTTCTTAACAATAGCCCAAGACATGCTGCAAACCCTCAGCACGACTTGGTGGTCATTGACACAATTTAAGAGGGAAATGCAATCAAAAACCTGGTTCTTGTTGCAAAATTGGTTCCTTCATGGCTTCCTCCCTGTCCTCACTAATGGTTCTTTGGATTCTGCACTGTAGCAATCTGCTACGATTTATCTGGTATGTATTCCAGCTGTTAACTAATGATGTCTATCCAAAAAATAGCTTCAGAGCTTTTGGTGTACCTCAATGCTATCACAATGTCAATCCCGGCAATTGACATTAATCACGATGTAGAATGTGTGGCTAAGTGAGCACGACAAAACATACAAGATGATAATAAAATGGAATGGACTCACCAAATGACAAATAATGGCGAGGATGAATAGAAACCAGGACGAAGAATATTCAGCTAAACCATAATAATCTTGAGACCAGAAATACCCAAATGCTTGATACCGACAACATACAACAGTTTGCTGAGCTTATCACGAACTAACTAAAACATTAAAACTCACAAGGTATCATTTACACAATAACAGGAAATGATCCACTTTCTCACAATACTAATTATGTATCTGGAAAATTAATGGTTGTTGTGCCAAATGTGCCACTTCCTCTTTAGAAAAAAATACTCGTTCGGTTCAGGGGGCTGACAACAAAGCCACAAGGTTGTTGATACCTTGTTCCATTTCATGCTTGTGACTATTGTATCTCACAAAAGAGCAAATAACACTTTCAACCTTTGATTGCTATGTCTAAGGAAAATTCAATGATAGAGATCTACTTCATCTATTTTTAATAATAAGTCTGATCCTTTTTAACTAACATATACCAAGATCAGTCTCAAGAGGGCTTGATATGTTTTTTTTTGTGGGACTATTATAACTGCTGTGTTATACTTTTATAAGGTCATGATTATGGCTGGTATGGAGTCTGGTCATACTTATTGGCTTGTGTCGCAGTCTACTATAAGGATATCTTTAAAAGCCCATTACTGTTTGACATACTATATCCTCTTAATTATCCATTTCTCTCTTCTCTTTAAACTTCCAATTTGCAGTATACCTTACAAACAACATTATATACATGATAAGTGCAGTGATCTTCTTGTACACTTAACACATGTTACATGTTTTCAAAATAATTCCACTTCTGTGGTCTGAACCCAAACACTTATATTAAAATCAATCTACTTTTGATAAATTCATTTTACTAGCTTTTAGTGATTATTTAATACAAAGACATACATCAGCCCTACATGTGTCAAGCAGATTCATTGTATATAATTGTATGTTATTTTATGTTTGACATAACAGTGAAGTTCACATATGTTTCTCAGACCTCTCAACAATACTTTATAACGTAGAAACAGAGAGGCTGGTCTCTAATTGCATTGAGCTGGATGTCGCTGACCATTGGTTGATGACTGGGAGCTAATGTTGCAACTAGATAAATAGCATGATAACAACAGGGTTACCTAGATCTGATGTTAGGGTAAAGGCCACGAAAGTATGGGACAGCTTTTTGAATCCTGGTGACACCACATTTATTTCTCTAGTGTCTCCTCAGAAGTAATCATAGCGGCTCCATTACAACGTAAATGTAGAACAATTTATCACACACGCTCTAACAGATGTGGTAATTGACTTTGGGGTGTGAAAGTCCTGTTGACCGGAATCGAGTACTTTATGTAGGATGACCACTTCATTTATACAATCTATAAATCCATACTTAGCTTTCTATTGAATAATATTACTGAAAACGATAGAACAAAACTACAAAGAGTTGTAAAATGAACAAAAACCATACAAATTAGCAAGAAAATACACACGCTAAATATTTCGTTTAACATGAACTTGCCACTGACCTGCTCATGTAACTTGTCAAGTTGACTATAACGAACGCTACAATGAAAGACGCCATTTACATTGATCTTGAACATCTGAAAGAAACAAATGAGAAATCAAGTATAATTAGCTGCTGTCAGTTAGGTAACCATGGCTAGAAGAATACTGCAATGGCACCATGACAAAACAGTTCAGTGTGGACATTCAGCGTCACACAGTGCCAATGTACTGTGCTGGTAGTAATAGGCCTAGCATACTGTCTTACGAATGCAAACATCGCGATCATTCTGTATGACAAAGCACCCTTCCTGTGCCGTCTCGGCTACCCAAAGAGCAACACAATCTTCTTCATAAATCTGCATAGATGCAAGCTGTCTTTAAGACTAAATAAACAATGTTCCCACCCCTTCAAATTTATGCTCACTGTGCTTCATTTCAACAATTACTGACACCATCGTACGCTTTTCATTAAGAACGTTTTACATCTTGTTAATTTTGAGATATACAAATCGACTTTTTAAATAAAATAGAATGTTGGCGAATATATGAATTACAAAAACGTCTGTGGCGCAACTCGACATCAATGCATTCGATTTGTGGCACAGACAGTGTCACTTGGGAGCAAAGGCCTAACAGCCTACGTAATGTAAAAAGAAAGCTTAAACAATTATACACTGTGAGAATACGGTATGTTAACGTTTCAAAAAGTAAACTACTTCCAATAATTCACATATTCCGGACATACGAGACTAATGTCTTAATCCTACCACAATCAGAATTTAGTTAGCCGCAAGCAACAAGATAACATGCTATGCGCACATACCCAATATTTCTTCCCCTCGTCATCTGTCACTGGCACAGTATCTGGTATTGAAAAATGCATTTTCAGCACTTCAGCCCAAGGTGCATATTATGTCATTAGAATATGTTATCACGGTATCTTCAAATCATTAAATCCGTGTGATTGCACCGATCATTACTGCCATGAACGATACCTCCTGTCCTTGTTTATCTCCTCTGCAATCGCTCCATTCAATCAGTCACGCTTCACTGTGGACGGCCGCCTGTGCCTCACTTTCATATTACGAACATGTAAACGAGGTGTAAATGGTCAAGGGGCCAGGGACAAATATTTTGTGCTAAGAACTTCAACCTCGAGTCTTGGCCATAAAGAAATAGGTAGGCTAGCGAGGTAGCGCTCGCCTCGGCAGCAATTTTGACCATTAAGGCAAGTAATGTATCGCTCGCTTCAATTTTCGAGGCGAGCGATAGGCGTACGTCGGCGCGCATCTAGTTTTCTAACAAAAAATATTTGAAGTGTATAAGGGGCTCGGATGATGCAATGAAGATTTTCATTTCAGAGTGAGTGCAGAATGTACTTTCTTCGCAACAAAAAGCTGAACTTGGAAGGCCGGCTGTTTCCCTTACTTGAGGCCAGCGATTTTTCACTCGCCTTATTAATTCTAGGCCAGTGTGACGGCGTGCGCGAGCGAGCGCTCGCCTCAAATGGCCAACACTGAAGACCCCTATCTAATCGTTATCATGCGTTGCAGGGCCCAATCCACAGAGGCAGGGACTGTGCTCCCTCTCTTTGGCGATTGCCATATATTGTTTTGTCCAATTTAACTAACTAATTACAGTGCAAAAAGTTGAAGGAGGAAGAGGGTCGAAATATCATTGACCATTTTAGAGCGTTCCCGAAGTAAGTAAGTAACATTTTCCTTGACGTTTCTACAGCAAGATAGAAATATGAAATCCGTAAACAAAAGAAAGAGAGGTAAGCATTGACCACTTTCAAAACAACGAAGCTAAAGCTGTTAACCATTTAAGAATCCTTCTTTATTTTTTTTGTCCTGCAGCAAACTATAGTGTGCAATAGCTAATACAAAACGTTGGTCAAAAGAGCAATTTAACACTATTTTCAACTATACAACCCATATTCAAAAAAATTTCTCTCCAAACATTTGGGAGATATCCCCTGCCCCCTGTCCCCTTAGGGCCTGTAATGAAGCTCTTGCTAATAAAAAAATAAATAAAATTTTCATTGTCTTGTTTCGTAAAACTTACAACTACCCGGCCTTATATCAGATTTGTATGAAATTATTTTTGGTAGTTTAGTTTAAAAATGAATAAGAAGTGACCCAGAAAACACGAAATACCGGTATCACCATCCTCTTCCACTCCCAGTTTAAATTTGGTATTGTTGACTCTTTATTGAAGTCAATTTGAGCGTCGATGATATGTGCATCAATTTCAAACATTGTCGGCAGAAAGCATTTAAAGAAACAATCAAAAACGTACCAAACCAGGTTATTAGGTACATCCAGATGTGAACAGAAGACAAGGAGCTCGTCAGGTATGGTGTGAGTGAAGCCAATTCATAAAAGTGATAAAAGTCCGTTTTTCCGCATTGATACGGTGATACCTTGATAATTTATACCTTTATGTTAATAGCGTTTGTATGAACTAGAATATCAGAGGAAGGCCATGTCGTGCGGCGAGAAGCACACGAGTTAGGACCAAGGACAATGCCGGTTGGGCATTTATTGCTGCCGTTTGGTCTCCGGGAACTTGACTACTATATTAACAAAGAATCAACAAATTCTTGGGCCCCGTGAAAGTTTGAGATAGCGGATGTCGACTGTACTTTTATTTTTCTAGTCGCCACGTTAGCTACCAATCATCCACCGGTGGACATCGACATTCAGCTCAACGCAATTGGAGACCAGTCTCTCTGCGCCATGCGACTTGACCAAGGAAGAACTGCCATCCGACCTGTCATCGATCCCCGGTGGTGGCATATTTTCTATTTCTCTAGTGTTCTTTTCAAAACTAACATTTCGAATCCTCTCTTCTCGACGATACAGCAAAAGTTGCTTCTCTAGGTGCTTGTGAACTTTTTATCCAACAAAATATGCCACTCGCTCATTATGAAAGCCGCTGACCACAGTTGTCGTAACGGAAAAGTTTTTTCTTCTGATCATTTTGTTAACTGCTACTCGAAACTTCTTGCTCAAAGTTTTGGAATAAAGCGAGAGATTCGTGATTTTAACTATTTCTTCGGGTTAAGAAGATGCACCATTCTATGGTTTTACTGTTCAAAAATTAAAGTCGAGACAAAATGAATTTGAAGGTAGCGATGTCCAAGTCGAAGAGGTCAAGAATCTCGAGTTGTGACGAAATTAGCAGAAAGAAGTTTGTTCACAATTTCATTAATATCTCAAATACACATCATTAGATTTTAAAATCGTTCGAAGAGCAGTATCAACACTTAAAGGACGACATGAAAACTTTTGGTGAATCTGGAGCGTATTATCATGACTGGATCGCATGCAGATTTATTTGTCATTCAGACTTTGATGAAGACGTTAACGTTAATAATTATTTTTATCAAATGACAAATCGCGGGTATGGATAACATTAAATGACTGTGAAATTATCAGTATTATTATTATTTGATAAAAGTGAGCGATCAACAGGACTTTTGATAAGCACGCGGGCGAATTTTAGAGTTATGGCTTACAAGTCAGGAGCTTGTTTGACAACGATGGCGTCCTGTCAAGTAGCCCGAGTACATTGTAGATGTTTAACCGAAGTTAATATCCAAAGTATTGGATCAAAAACATTATATAATTGAGACCCAGATATTACATTTGCATAAAAACAACATTTTAGAAATCGCTAACTTTAAGTTTAACCAATATGTAGGACAATACGTTGTAAATGCTACACACTAAGGATGGCAGCTGCATTTTACTCTTGAGAGTACTTGTTGATATTTTGGTACATATGGTGGGTTTACGTTAGCATTTTATTTTAAATGTACCAACTACTATGTTCTCAGGTATTTAAGGAAAGAGTGTCTCATCAATTTCATTATGAATAAGTTTCTTTCAAGAATAAGTGAATGACCTTTAGGCATCATCCGCAAAGTACGTACGCAATAAACTCCGGATTTTTCGACATTCCCTCTCCCCCACTGTACGCACCTGTACGCTTTTACATTACTCGTCTTTTCGTACGTATGCACCATCAAAACTGATTATCCCCCTCCCCCCCAATCTTACACCAGCACTTGATAGTCCACCGATTTTTTCAAGGTACTATACGGACCTTTCGATTATCTTTTACGCAGCAAGTCACTTTGAGGCATGGACGCAACATTTTTATTTGCAAACTGTAAGCAAATGAGTCTGAGCAAATTAGGAATATGCTGAACTACTTATAATACGGCCTTGGCAAAGTTTAAGCCAATTAAAAACAAAAAAGTGCTGTTTGAGTAAATCTTGAATTATTTAAACTCTTTACACTATAAGAGCGTTCAAATCTGTATATGAGAAAGTGAAAAACAAAAACAGAAGTGAGTCAAACCGCGTAGGTACTCACTCTAAATTACACTCACTCCTCATCCCCTGAGCACAACTGTGCGCTTTTTCATTAACCCACTCCCACCGTAGCTGCGTACGTACTTAATGATGGCACCTTACACGGTCAAAGTATCTAACTCCTGTGTCATGGTATACGATGATAAACCAAGAGTGGGATAAACCAACACCTATGGATTTGTAGCAAACACGTACGTTCTCATTGTCGTGCCAAAGCTATGAGAGTGGCAACGAGATAAATGTAATCTACGAATTATGTAACGAAGATGTTATGTAAAAAGGAAAAACGTATATGTGACTTACAGATGCGTTGCTGTAAATTGAAAAATGTAAGATGCAGTATTAAAAAATAAGAGGAAGGGCCAATTTTTTCTTGATGGCTAAATGGAAAACCTCTGAGAGCTTCGTCTCTGGCTACCCCTGTCATTCATTGTCAAACTTTCCAAGGTCTATAATCTTATCATTTATCGGCTCGTAGATTTAAGTTGTTACCACAAATCCCAGAAACTCCTATTTCACAGCGGTTGAAAGATATAAAAGACATAATCTACATTCCACATGGGGCATTATAAATTTTTACTGTCATACTGTATTGTCCCTGTAAACCAAAATAGACAAAAAATATTTGTCAATTATTGCGAAATTCTGCGCTTTCACTTTATGATGTTTTCAAAGTTAATTCTTTAAAATTCACATTTTTACATCTAGTCATTGACCTCACGCTTTGATTTCATGCTAGTCGATTGACCTTCGAGCATGTTTGTTTAACCGTGTTCAGAATCAAAGTTTACAATTTACAAATGGGTTTCTACTGTTCCCTCGCATGTTGTAGAACATTTCCACAGATAGGTGGTGTCATATCGGCTGTATTTTTCATACTTGTCACTAATGATAGCAAACTGTTCAGAGGTAAATTCCTGATCAGTGTACCGTTTTTATGCTGTTATTGACTTTCGATTCAGATAAAAATACCTGTGCATGATTGTATCTTACGAGTGAAAGCTGAGTTTATACGTCACGGTAATAAGGCTTCTCAATTTGTAGGGACATTGAGAACTATCATTTAACATTGGGTATATCGAAACAAGATACACAATCCGATATGAGAATGAGAGGAGAGTCTACTGTGTAGCTCAATGACCTAATGGTAGGATTTGGCAAAAATAAAGCAATTTGTCATAATGATCAGGGTAAAAGTTCTGACATGAAATTAGTTAATTTAGCGATAAGAGCAGACTTCTTACCTCAACGCCAATAGCACTGGGTCACTCTAACTCTAACTTGGGAAGGGCAACTTTATGGGCCGTAACGTGTGTTGTGACAAGGTTAAGCTTCTAAATTTCTAATTTTCACCCAAAGATTTTAAGGTCGTACAGCAATCTAAGAGAGCTGTATTTTACTATAATACTATTGAAAGCCACGTATACCCGTCAGAGTGTTTGATTTTGGCTGTGTATAATTATTGTACACGAGAATGACTTCAGTCATCGTCAAAGTTACATCTTTCACGTAGCGGGTAAAATTGGGGTAGCGGTAGACCCAGCTCTGGTAGCGGCAATGGTAAAGTGCGTAGCAGTCCTCATTCCATATGTTTCTAGGCAAAGTACTGAGTCCTGCATACCGTCATGTGCTTATGCAAGCATTCTTTCCTGCTCTACGTAGTTCGAGTTTCTAGATTTACAACAAAATAGATTATCTAGGTATACGTCACTTGTTTCTTTCCAACTCCAGAACGATTTGGTACTGGAAGTTATATAAGATGCTCTCAAATTTCATTTTACGTTTTATATTTCATTGACTAACCAGGTCAATATTAACTTACAATTGTAGGATTGGCAAAAGTAAAAAATAGGAGTAAGTGTTTAGTGGTAGTGTTACAACTGTTTTGAGTTGGAACAAAGACCCATGCAGTCGTTAGAAATGATGATTTTACATTTGTATCACATTGAAGAAAAGCAGCGATACGAAGCAACTAGTTACTCTGTGCAAGTTTAGTTTTGCATCTTAATTATTCGATTTCTTCCAATAAGGTGTGCAACTGAATGAATTGGGTTATTTGAGTATAGAGATAAATTCAATATATGTATGTGAACTTTGAGTACTTTTGAGGTTTGGATTGCACACACCTTATATATATATATATATATATATATATATATATATATACAACTGAGATTAGCCAAAGCCGGAGGCTTATAAGGTACTAACCGGTGATAGTACGCCGATGATACGACATTTGCTGTCTGTATCTTTGAAAAGTTAAAATTATCAACAGCAATTTTAGAATTTGCATGCAAACGATAGGGCATAAAGATTAATGTATCAAAACACAAGATTCTCTCTTAAACTGAAGACATCACGTCTGATGGCCAACAAATCGAACACGTTGACAACATTGCCTTATTTGAAGCTCAGTCCCTGGTATAAAATCTAAAGTTAAAAGAAGAGCCACTTGTTATTGCTATGTACAAATAAAAACATGGATGCTTACTGTGGGAGACTGACGTAAACTTAACTCATTTGAAATGAGATACCTTAGAGAAATTGTTGGAGTTAACATATACCACAGAATATCCCAGGAGAAAATTAGTGAGCAGCTAGGTGTCCAACTCATACTGAACATCATCAGAACAAGAACACTGCGTTTGGTCTTGTCACGTAGCTAGACGAAAAGCAGACTGTTATGTCGGTGCAACAGTAGTAGCGGCGCAGGTATATAGCATCATCAAAAAAAGTAGAACACTGGTCTGCCATTTGCCACAGCATTCCGGCAAGCACAGGAACCAGCCAGGTGGTGTAAGGTTGTGGAGGAAGCCAGGGGCTCACGGGCCTCTGCAATTGATTAATTTGTTGAGGTAGTCAGTTTCAAGGTTGTCTTTGTCAGTCTTACCACATCATGTTCATATGAACTACGGGGGAGGGAGGACAAAAACTGGGTAGTCATTCCAATTATGGGCTCCACCTGGAGCAGGCTTGTTTCGAAGACTAAAACCTAAATTTTAGATAATTAGTGTGACAATCTTTACAGGGTTCAATTTCTGCAATTTCAATATTTTAATTAGGTACTGATACAACTTATTGTCATTTAAAAATAACAGATTATGAAGGGAACTTGAAACACTATAGTGACATGGACTCAAACTTACCTATTGCCAGCGTTTGAGATGGCTCTAAGCAAACTGATGCCTTGATATAACTTACTCTGATACCATTGATAAACAAATAGGTATTTTGCGTAAAACAATAATCATACGCACTGAAGAAATACCACTTATTAGACTTGACTTCACTGACATAGTATTGATTGTTACCAGATACCCAGACTAGCTGTGAGGTTGATGATACAAATTTCAAAGCTGCTCTGTTACAACTTCCTGCGGATTCATCGGGCACATTTAGAGAAAATATAACCATGTCGTGTGAAAATCTTGTTGGCTTGAATAACACGTGATAGAAGAGATGATAAACCCTCGTAGCCTCGTAGTGAATTTTAGGGATTTTTCTTGTGATTACGTCATAGGCAGTTCCTCTAAATAACATGTAATGAGATATATCTACAAGACAAAACAGAAACAAAATTATCGTATATTATATTGAGTTTTACTATTACAATGTCATGCACAGAATAGCTTAATCTAGATGAATTAGCTTGTGGGCATGGATGTTCGCAGAGGGTAGCAGCGGGACATTTGCACATTCTGGATAGCGCGGCAATACAATGAAATAGTGAAAACGCATAACTTTGGCGGTTTAACAATGCTTTTGCCCTAAAATGCCCCCAAATATGCATATATTTGTATAAATGTGTATAAATGTGTATAAATGTGTATAAATGTGTATAAATGTGTATATATATATATGTCACAAAAGTCCCACGACACTCTTGTCAAAGCAAACAAAGAAACCGCATTGGAAATGTTACCCAAGAAAAAGTTAAAAACATTCGACATT
>JAAAKM020002970.1:0-12912 GCA_010016025.2 Alatinidae sp. Z8VKAUB7J3 | reverse complement strand
CCCGTGTAAACGCGAGGCCGATCCGTACCAGTTTGGATCCGTACCAGTTTGGATCCGTACCCGTGTAAACAGGGTCTAAATTCATCGTAATAGCTTTCTAATTTCACTTCATATGATTTCTGTGATCAGTGTATGACGAAATCGTTTAGCAAAATGAATCCGTTACTTAAGGCAATATTCACTTTTTGTACCACAAATCAACTTTAAAGACTAAATCCAAAAGAAACGTCGTGACGGTGGTAAAGCCTGTTGCATCCACTGGCAGAGCCCATAGGCAAACTTTTTCAGGCAAATAAGTAATTTTGTCAGGTTTTTTCTTTTTAAGACGAAATAAACCAAGTATTACTATATCAGGAAATAGTCTATAATATACTTTCTCAAAGTCTGGAAAAATGGGTGTCACACTATTTTCTATACATTGGAGCTGATGCATAGAAACTTGCATATCGAATTTACGATTCATATCTATTGTAATAATTAATCGACAGGTGAATATGGGCACTACTCGTGACCTTTTAGATTATTTCTCACCTTTTCTACAAAAGAGTTTTAATTTTCGAAAATGAAATATAATTGCATACATCATAAGGTCACTTTATATATATCTTCAACCCTATAGAACCTAGAGGCTTGGAAGCTCTTGGAGCGCCTACATACAACTTGTGAAGAACCTATTGTTGCAACAATTTCTAATCTGAATCTTTAAATTCTTATCTTTCCAGGTATATACCACATATGTTTAGGCTATATCCGTTCTCTACAGTAGCTATCATGTCTATAAGGTCGATAATTTTTTACTACGTCTATGGTACAGTGAGAAACACTTTTAACTTTTAATTCACACCCAAACCTATTTCTTGGTCAAGGTAGTCTACCGAGTTCTTAAAAAGCTAATATTGCATGATAGTAACAGATTTTGAGGTAATTGATCGATGATCAATTTATAATACTTAAAATCACACCAGAGGGTCTGTATTAGTGTTGTGCCCATGAAAAGCAATAACTAGCAAGCCAGGATACCAAATAGTTTGGTAAGGCAACACTTAAACAGCTAATGAACAATGATAGAGAATTTAATTTTCGCATTTTAATGATATTTTCTGTCATGTTTTCTAAGGAAAATTATTACATCTTCAACTAATTTGTTCCACAATAGCCTTGGCACTTCTTAAGTATATAGCACAACAAAGATTCTAAAATGTGTATGCGGATTTAAAGTATAAAACGGATTGTGATTGAAATAAAGTATAAAGTATAGAAATTGGCGGAAAGTTATTGGTAGTGAAGTAAATTTGTACACAATATTTAGAATATGAGAATGCTAAAGATTTGCCAATTCTTAATTTTTTCGTGACCACTTTTCATCTTTATCAAAATTGAAATTGATTGTGACACATATTATGTCACATTCACAGCAAGTTATGCATATCAACACGAAACATCTCTTTCCACACAATGACCAAAGAAACCTTAGTGGAACGTGAAAAATAAATTTGAACCCAGCCTACTTGCCCCCCCCCCACCCCCCAAATCCACCTTACCTTCCCCCGTCGCTGATGGGTACCAATAGCCCAACTTATCGGGGGGAAATGAGTACAGAAGCCATTTCTAGCTGTTATGAGTTTTCTGGAACTATCTTCCTTTCTGTAATGAAAACACTAAAACACAGTGAAGTAGTAAACTTGAAACTGAGCAAAACCATTCATATATGTGCAGGTGTGGGCAAATTTAAACTTTGAATAAATATACAATTTCAAAAGTACTCACAACATACCCTGTTGTCAAACTCATTTTCAACGTCAAATTTTATTGAGTCTGCAACAACTTCGGTATTAAATATGTAATACACTAATACTCTGCAGCTGGGGGCCATAGCAGCTGTCACCTTTACTTGAATGTTTGTGACATAATTTGCGTTTCGTTTCCTTCCTTGGCTGATGATTTTGCCCCTTGCAATGACCTAAAATGCAAATTTAGGAATAAACAGAGACTTCCCTGCGCATGGAATACATTTCACAACAAGATTAATTGGTTTGCCTCATATGAAATAACAATCGAAGTCTGAAATAACGAGCTTCACACTCAACATCACTTTTTGCTTTATAACACATAATATTTTTGCCCTAATTATAAATTTCGATATAACGGTATTTGTAGGATATGTACCATGAAGATGCCATTCATAATATATTATATAACGCTTTTCTGCACTAGGATTCCTTCAAATAGAAAGTGATAAAACAATTGTAACCAAAACTGCTACTCAATCACGTAATACGTTAAACATAACAGCTTACTCTACCATTCAAATGCTATCTATATTAACGCACACTTAACTAAAGTACAATAAGTACTTTTCAGAATGTTTATCATTACGACAAATTTGAGTTGGCAGTGAACAATGGTCTTTGGTTATCAAACTTTCTTTGAATATATAGTGGTAAACAACTACTACTGCTTATATCATAATTTAAACGGTCTTTATCAAATCAATCGCATAGCTATAAGACAAGAAATGGGAGAGTAAACCTCTCTGTCTTACACCTCTTTCCATCATATCGACATCAGAGGTTATGATTTCAACTCTATCTGTAATTATTTAACCAATGCGTTATGAAATAACTCCAAATTTGCAAAGCCATAACACAAATCTGTAGGTACCCTACTTTCCCCAAATGCAAAGATTTTTAATATTTGGAGATCGAAAATTCTTTTTAAGACAAAAAGTTTGTTCTCGGGTTGTTTCTGTTAACATTATATAAATTCTTTTGTTTAAGACTTAGGCCAGTTATAGCAGATCCCTAATTTAGAAGGACGCACACTGAAATACATTGCCTCGCCTTTTCCATCCAATCTCAAAGCATCTCTCACTTCGTTTTCTCATATCCTATCTCCACATTTAGACTTTCAGGTTTAAAGCCCTCCCTGAAGCTTCATCTGATTCATACACCAATAAATCGAAGTGACGTAGCCAGACACGTTTAACATAATCGTTGACCTCTGTTCCATTTACTACATAACGATGATGTACTCCGACCACAGCAGTTTCATATTACTTATTAATGCTACAGTGGGTTTCGAAAAAATTAACTGCATATATATTTGATGCATATGTTTATATATTTTTGACATAACCTTTTTGGTCGCTGACGAGGAAACCAAATAAATCGGGCATTGACATTTATAATGTAAGCACGATTTTCAATCAATAAAGGTATTTATTAAAAATTGAACTTCGTTGCAAATTAAATATTTACTTAAATTGCACAAATTTTACGACTAGTAGAACTCTGTCATAAAGTTTGGGATAGTGATGATAAGCATAAAACCTGTTACAACAAATAACTGTCGACATGGAGCCCGTATCTAAAGAGGCATTTGGGGGGCGAAAAACACTTGGCACCCTTCGGATGCAATATTGCCAAAGTACTGTTCCAATGTAATATGTATTTTCAATCAATGGCATAGTAATATCATAAACTGTACATGAATCTATCAATATCAATATATTAAAATCAATGAAACTAATTGCCAAAGGCACCTGATACTCCTGGGATCTTTCTATGATGCGCCGTAATGTAAAGATTTGCTCTGCGCATGACCTTTTTCGCCTGAAACCTGCTTGCTCTTCACGAGGGTATTTATCCAAAACATCTCGCATGCGATTCAGAATCATCTGATAGTAGACTTTCCTGGTATCGAAAGCCGTGTCACCCGTGATTTAAAAAGCAATTTTGATAACTTGGACAGTTTCCAACTGTCTCTCAAATTACGATAACCAACATGTTCATCTATCGGGTGACAATTCAAATATTTCGCGTTGTCGCTGATATGAAAATGAAAAAAACTCCTTAGGAACTCGTTAATATAAAATTCACACAATCATCAAATATGCCAATTAAACTTGTTTATCAACAGTGGCGATTCTGGCGTGGGACACTGAGGGACACTGAGGGCTTCACCATCTCTACTTTTGTCAATAATATTGTTCTCTGGCAAAGAGAACGAAAGGAGATATTGCAAGAAGACAGAGGATAGAAATGAGGTCCATTTTAAAATTGGCTTTTAATAGATGAGAAATATCATATACTGTACATGAATCTATCAATATTAATATTTTCTTACATTATCATACAGAATGCAAATTAAAAATAGTTGCTAATTAATTCAAGGGTTTTTTCCATAAACTAATTTATCCCCCTGATATCTCCCCTCTCCACTTCCTTCCCCCACTGATAGTCGTGGCTGCCTACGTACCTCGCCTTAATATATAGTTTAAGTTTCTTGGAGCCTATTAAACACTCTGTGTTTTCAATTCAACACAATTGAGAAGCATGTTGGATGTATTGACACCAGAAGTTTCAATTGAAATATAATGCATAATAATCTTCATTATGCATGAAATGTTAAAAGGTCAATCAAATTTTCAATAGCGGCATTAAACACCATTGTAATTCCACCATGTCTAAGACTCTAACACTCTAGGAATATGAGAGATTAAGATGAAATATCTTACCATGTAAAATAATGTAAGCCTTCCTGCCCGAGCTCGGGAAACCAAGAATGCTACGTTGATAGAATGTCCGATCTAAATGAAATATCGGCATACAATCAACAATTACTAAAATGCCTGTTATCATTATATTTCATATAACTTTTACACATTGAATGAAAAAACAATATTACCACAACTTTCGCAAATAATGATGTAATTCTTCAATGCAGCTTAATCAAAGAAAACATTTTTCGAATAAAATGGTACATATATATACAACAGAGATACTTCACGTTGATACAGCTCCCCATCAGTAGGAGTAAAGCAAATCTAACTTTTACGGAGCAACATTTGCTGCACTGCAAATATTACTGCATCCACACTTAAGTTTAAAACGGTTACAAGAACTGTTGTAAATGTTATAACAGTTCAAACCCGCTAGAACCTTAACCAAAACGGTTCTAAGACCGCTGTAGTTTTTATTGGTTATGGAGATGCTCCTGTTGTGAATCTGACGTCATCCACGGCACACATGACGTAACTATTGCATGATATCGATTTTCCCTCTCTATCTTTTTTTATCAATTACTTAATTTTGAAAAGAACACTAGAGAAATAAAAAAGACGTCACCACCGGGGATCGAACCCGTGACCCACCCTTTTGCAGCGTGCGCTCTACCAACTACCAACTTAAAGAATCACGTATATTGACTTACGGGTGTGCGTACAGCCAAAACCGCCAAAGTAACAGTTTGATTCCTCAAGAGAAAACGAACTAAATATCAAAAAATTTCTAATTGTCGGAGGTACACTTTAAGTCAGTTCGTGAGTCGTAACGTTCTTATCAAAACATGTATTTACGGCGTAGTTCTATTCACGACGTGGCATACAAATACAACCACTCAGTTTACTAATATCCTTAAAATTTTTCTCTCTTTTAACTTCCACATTGTGAAAATATTTTTATCAGCTGTCTTTCTTGTGTATATCTTCAACTTGGTTCCATTACATTTTTGCTGTCTGACTAATACTCATATCCATACAATTATACAGAACATTTCTACCTAATTAGCAGTAATATATATCAATTCTTCGCGAAATCCTCATTTTTTTTAATACTGAAGCGATATAAAGAAGTTTTTATGACAATGTAACGATTTTAAATGATAAGGTAAACGTAAGAAGACACTGTAGTAAATAACTTACTGCCATGGTCTGGTTCAATCGTACGTTTATGCAAGAGAGATCAAGTAATACCGTAAACCAATCTTGGATAACTTTCCATCAATATGTCATCCTTTAGACGCAATGATGAAGGTGGTTCGAGTAAATGCAAAAAACCATTACCAAGCATGAACAGAAAAGCAAAAATTCTGTGTATATGGAAAAGGGTTTGAAAACTCTTATTGCCGATAAAATATCTCAGTTTACTAACGCAATACATATCTTACACGTTCCAACTTACGCGAGGTTGTCGATAAGGCTCTCGAATTGTGACGTAGCTGTTACTTTTTGATTGGTACTGTTGTACCAAGATTTGTACCACTGTATTCTTTTCTTTGCCATGCATTGTTTCAAGCTAAAAGAAAGAAGAGATAAAAGCACTACGATAATGTGACGTCATTCATTTTGACTATGATAATAGCCACACTAGTGCTTGTTCCAAAAGATCATACATAATGCGGATCCATATTTATAGCTTGATTACGTCACAGTATTGCGCATGTCAGTGCAGTTTTTTTTTACGTGCAAGTAGCAATGAATGTTGAAAGAATAACCTGCACTTTAGCACTGCACAGTTTATACAAAAGAAGTAGCCGTAGTACTGTATGTGGAAAAGCCACCCTTAGCCACACAATCATTTCCGAGGCAAACAATAAATAATGTGTATATTGAAAAATATATAAAATGAATACAAATTCCTGCAAAAATTCTTCACGACAAAATTTTCAAGCGGAAAAAGCAAAAATTGTTAATTGAAAACATCTAAACAGCCTTTCAACTATTTGTTATTCCTTGTTTGATCTGTTTTCCAATAAATGTCACTCTTCAAGATGCGGGCTTTATTAGAGAGCAGCGTTTATTACAAATGATGGGCTAGAAAGGCGGCGCTTTAATAGAGGGCGGCTTTTATTAAAGAAAATACGGTACAAATGTTTGCATTTGTACGTTACCTTGAGCTCCATTGGTACTTTATCCTTGGCGTTCGGTGGCGCGTCCATAATAAACTCTGCCTCTCCTAATTCATCGGTCCACACTTCATTGTTAGAGTCTTCGCTAACCAACACCTTCTCTCCACCAACAGTACCACTGACTTTAACCCTCAGAGATGGAATAGGCAGCTTATTCGGATAGACAGCATTAAACTAAAGAGCACAGAAGAATAACTTTGTGAAGGGTTTTGGATACAGGTAATTAATTGCCAAGTTGAGGATGAGCCATTTACTTTGGTAGCGGTCAAGGTACCCTTAGCCTAATTCCGTAAGCGCAGGGAGGGGGGGGGGTACTTCTGGATAATATGACTGTTGATGATATTTTGGGAACAATGTCGCCTAACATAGCGAAACTAACACGGATTAAAGAATTTCTATTCTAAAGTGGAGTAGAATGGCTTTGTGGTTTTAACCACAAACGGCACAATATTCCCAAAATTTACGGTATTCACCAAAACTCGCTATAAATTACTGTATGATGTCTTGGTAAGATAGTAAATTTCAGGAGTCGAAACACGGAATTTTAATCGACCCGACTGTTTTGATGCGAGCGGAGGGAGCAGTGCGCCCGGAGCGCGTACATTCACCTGGGGGTCCGGGAGCGCTGTAAGCCTCCCAAAGGGGTCTAGGCGGAGCCTCAAGACATTTTCGATTTTGATGGATTAATTAGCCCAAAATGACTCTCTCCCGGACCTCTTAATGACTCTCTTAACCAATGCATTATTGACAGAAATGTGATTAGTTTTCATCCATGATGAACAGAAATGCCCAGCTCAAGAAAATTTCTAACCATGAATACAAAAAATTGACCCACTTATGACTAACGAAACAAACACAGATTTTGCAATGAAAGATAATAATACACTAAAGCAAGACTATCAAACTAATTACACATCATTGTTAGTTTCATCATCAGAAGAGGAAACCATATCAACATCGTTGTTGTCTTGTTAAGCCCCGTTCTCTCCCTTTTACCAATCTTCTGAAGTCCAGATGCAATGGCGCTGTCCGCCGGAACGCTTAGTTTGACATGTTTCAGGGTAATGGACAATCCGACTATTCTCGCTCGTTCATGCTTTGCTTCTTCGACCCTAGTAAGATGGCACTCGGACGTTGAATGTTCTTTTAAAGCTGACATTTTAAAATTTGTTGCGCCTTTAAGAAAGCCATCGAGGAAGACGGATTTATAAGGATTATTTTCTCCTCTGCGACACACATACCTTATAATTCATCGTATTTCGTTCCGTTATTTCTAACCATTCGAAAGAAGTTTTCCATCTATTTATAGTGGGTGCTTTCGGAAGTTTAGCAGCAGACGTATTTGAACGAGCTGTTGTTGTAGACGGAACCCCGGCGGACGAATCTGTGACATCTCCGGACGTCTTTGTGCTTTTCGATGGCTTCTTAAAAAGTTCAGCTATACTTATCTGTTGTTTACGTCCTGATTTCATCCGTTTATCCATGTCGAAATAATCCATCTAACCAAACAAACTAACACACTCTGCAACTCAAGAGTCAATGCATTCGCTATGAATTAATGCCTAACATTGCTTCATAGACGATTTCCTGTTTACAAAGAGGTTTTTCTGCTGTTTATCGAGGTGCGATGTAAATCAACATAAGCTATATTTTAGTAAACAACCGCATCAGATATTAATTTTCATACCCAATGTAATTTCGAGTCGGCTTGTCGAACCGGCTAAACGACAATTTGAGCCGGTTTTAGCCGGTGCCGGACGATTATTTCGACCCCTGTAAATCACATCTTTCATTCAAATAAATCGTGAATTTGAGAAATAGCATAAACTAGTCTAGAATAGGACCCTATTGGTTCAGAACATAGTATTTTAAAGCCTGAAATGCTTTCTAAATTTTTAATCATTATAGATACAAGTGTAATAACTTAGCAACCAAGTACGATGAAAGCATGAAATTTGCATCGAGTGTGTGTTATATATTAATGGTTAAAGTTACTAAATCGCAGGACCAGACATAAAGGGAGTTGCGCTAAAAAAATAACATAAGCCAGAAAGATAAAGCTAGTCCATCCGGAGTAGGATTAAGAGTAACTTCATTTGACTTTTAAATAGGGCATTTTTATTATTGAAGTCTTCTTGTCAAAGTAATACGCCTCTGTTTTCCGTTCTTTGCCTGTATATGTACTCGATGTGTTTCTGTTTACTTTTCATCTTGGCATTCATCAAATCGTATTAAAAAACACAGTGAAGAAATAGGAAGTAGGTCACCTCTAGGCCTCCATGATACCAATTCTACCATATTTGTTAGACACTGTATTGTTTTTAGCCAATCTGCTATTTAAACAGGGGTGGCCAACCTTTTTAGCCCAGTGAGCCAAATTGTAACCCATGGAGTCAAGCCAGGCCGCAGCAAATTTTTGTACAATTTTTAATCATTGCCAGTACATTCTCCACTTATGATAAGGTTAGGACATACGGGATCAAAAGTTTTAGTGGATACAAATTTTTCTGTATGCTTTGTATTGAAAACAAGCTACAAGTGTTTGGCAACCTTAAGATTCTGCAAAATACACCCATGGAAAAATTCCTGTTTCTTTGGTGTTGTAAAGAAGATATCGAAAGAGTCAGCTACCGAGTATCCAAAAACAATTCTATGACTATTCTCAAAATCTTCTCTCTGTAAGGACTCTTTGTGAGTACTTTCAAAGACCCTTCAAATCTAGGTTTTATGAAATGGTTTTGGAAGATTGAGGGGGCGTTGAAAATTGGGATAAGTAGAAGCGTGTTAAAAAGTAGGGTATATCATTTCCGAATATATCTGTAGAGATATACAAAAATATAGCAAACTATATATGTCACGGGACTACATGTAGAGCACTGTTCACAAATAAAAATGTACCTGAAATAAAACTATCAACAACACTGATTTACACTGCCTAAAATTGGGCAAAAAATGGGATGTCTCAGGTTTCAGATCTTTTGATTGCGTAAGTAAACTAATTGGATGGAAAATGATGGATTCAACTTCATCAAAACAGTAATGACATTGGCAAACGAGCCTTCCTTAATGGTTTGTCATTATCGTTTCAGCCAACGTCTTTTTCGTAGAATTTTCAAAAGTGTTGCGAAAGTTACCAAATAAATTGCTATATAACCTACTTAAATGGCTTTAAATGTATATAGAAGGATACATGAGTAAGACGGATAGTACACAATTTCCATAATTCACGCGCCTGCAAATAGGCAGTCAACTGAAGTTTCCGCACTGGCCAGTTTAAATCATTCAGCTTCTCAATACTGGGCAAACGATCTTCCATCTTGAGCGAAGCACTCACACAATCAAACAACATGTTCACGATCCTAACAAACACTATAAAATCCGTGAACTGGGCCCACAACCATTGTTAGAAGCAGAGATAAAATACGAAATATCACAAACTAAGATCGATAACAAAACATGGCCTTCTTGTAACTCAACAAGATAACAGCTAATAGTAAGACAGTAAAATGTTACATATACCCCCTGAACAGTTCATGCAAGTCCGAGACGGGGGGTTACTCAAAGATCTTTCACATATAGTAGGATACATGAGTAAGACGGATAATATTCAAACTGCTCTGGACTGTAAAAAACAATTGTAGAATTTTAAAGATATTTAATATAAAGCTATTTGTACCAGATGTATAAACCGAACACTGAGAAAATCAGTTGATCGGGTCACGACAGAAGAGCCTCGACAATAAGGGTTTTACAGCGGACCAGGTACAACGATAGTATTTTATTTGAGGTGGGCAATATCTGTATCACCTGAGTAAGTGCACTCACTGAGAAATGTAACATAAAATTTAAATCAATTATTATGTGCAGGTTGCTCAGACAGATAAATAAAACGATGACAAGGATGCAGAGGCTAGCCGTTCTTTGTGCTTGAGCCGAAATACCAGAAATCTTATATATTCTAAGTTGGCCATAATGGTGATTCTTTATAATTTTTGTCACACGTGATAACCCTACTTTGTTGACTAGATTCTGTTTATTTTTATCCATATATTCTTATTGCATATCAAATAAGATCTGTAGCATGACGATTTATAGTACAATGATGTTTGTTGTTTAGTATGTTTTGCTAATGTGATGTGTTTGGTAGTACATTGTGGAACACCTCACGGCGACATGATCTTTAAGGGTTGTTGTGAGTTTGGACCTGAACATGAGAACTCTGTAGCCTATTTCTACCATTGTATTTTCACCATGTAAGAAACTTTATATATTCATAAGATGAGAAAATTGCCATGATGACATTAAATAATTATTTAATTTTTAACAGCAGGCATCAGACTGCATCTTTTGCTTATACATGCAATCAAACACTTTCATCCAAGTTGCAAAAAAGCGAAACCGTTCTTTGTACTTTTAGTATCATGGATACAAGGGCTTATCGAATTATGAAAGTAGGAAAAATTATCGTGATAGAAAATATTACGTTCTAACCAGAGTAAAAACCTAGCTCCAAGTTTTAAGTCCCGTTTCCCCTTGAATTGAATAATTACCTTTGGACTAGATTTAATATTTGCCGGCCATGTCATCTCGCTCTGACCACAGTAACTTAAAAGATCTACATAATATCTGTGCGAAAATTATTTCTAATTTTCTAATTTCACTAAGGTGCCTTTGGTCATTGTGTGGAAAGAGGTTTTTCGTGTTGATACTCATTTCTTGCTGTGAATGCGAAGCAGTGTCTGTCGCAATCAATTTCAATTTTGATGAAGATAAAAAGTGGTCACGGAAAAAATTGAGATTTGGCGAATATTTGGGGGGCCATGGTCCACTCTGCTCCCTGTTCCCCCGTCACTTTGTATATATGTATAGGTACTTTATCGCCTATTTCAAAACACGACTATATGCCTCTGCCTCCTAGCATCTTTTACAAAACAAATACATAAAACTGGCACTTACCAATAGCCTGAACGGAAGTCCTGGTTTATAATAGAGAGCACTTCTTTCAAAGCTGATTCGGAATGGACTATCTACACACTGAATCGAAGTATCAATTGCTGTTTCCTTTATCCCAGTAACGTTTTCCATGACCACGGCTTCGATGTGTAACCTCGCTCCAATTGGAAAATTAGGTTTCATTATAGTGTGTTTTTTTATTTTAAAGTCTTCTTTTCCTTTTATCTAAATACAATAAAATCAGTCAAATAAAGTCCGGTAATTTCTTGATGACACTTGTGATAACACTCTTTTGTCTATTTTTAACTTGTGGTAACACTTTTTTGTCTAACCAAAATGTAAAAGAGTACTAAAGTGAGACGTCACGATTTAATAAATATCAGAAATTCGATAATATTTTGGACTGATCTCTTTCTTCTTGTTGGCATAGATAACCTGGCCAAATTAAAAAACCACACCTTGAGCAATCGTTAAGATATGCCCATTCAAATTATAAATCTTGCCTATCAAAACCTTGTTAAATGAGCGCAGTTCATATTTTTTGAACTGAGCAAATTTTACAGAGTTTCCTTAAGGACCTTTGCAAATGCAACAGCCATTTCTCATTGGTGATACGAGATTCGAAGATGAAATTTTCTATACAGGCATTTGGTGGTAGGGTTAACACTGTGATTTAGTTATAATTGCGATTACTCGCCAAAAGATTGTTGTGACGTCATCATTTTAGTACTCTACTGTCAATGTTGATCCAGAAAGAACTCACTACACTTGAAAGGTCACATTTATAAGGCCTTGATGTTCCATATACAGTCATAGTCTAACCCAAGTAATAAAATGAAGGTAACAGGTAGTAATTTCTTTACCCTACCTTACATGGGCTTTTTGGCTCTTCTCATACATGGAGGAGGGGCGGGGGGCTAGTAGGCCCGCGGCACTTTGACACGCTATAACTTTATATCGGCAAATGCTATTACAAAGATGTTTGTCAAATTTATAGTTTAACTCCTTTTCAACAAATTGAAAGAAAAATATATGATTTGGTGTGAATGACGTCATCTATGGCTATGAAATGTTGCGCAATATTCAAAAATTTTAAACCTTTTGTAAAAAGGCCTTAATACATACTTTTTGAATTACATTTTGATTTTTTAAGGCTTTTAGTATCTCTAGGTTATTTCTACATGTATACGTTGTATTTAGGAAAGATTTTTTAGATTTTGAGAAAATCATTTTCAAAAATGTATGAGTTTAGAAACTACCGAAATTGTTTCT